>JAJIBD010026932.1:57500-70788 GCA_021461705.1 Cryptotis parvus
GTAGATGGAATTCATAAAAGACTTCCCATGTAGTAGAAATAACTTCAGATTTTGATCATTATACCTGTGTACCTTAACATGGCTATGATCTGGACTAAATAAAAAGCATCCTTTATTTAATATAGTGTTGGGTTCTGAGCGGCTAGCCTTAGGGTCCAGCACTTCCCCCATAAGGCCCAGCACTTTCCTGCCACAAGGTCCTAAGGGCGGGACCCAGAAACGGGTCCTGCCCATATGGTGGGACCCAGAAATGGGCCTTATGGTGAAGTGCTGGACCCTAAGGCTAGCAGCTCAGAACCCAACAATGGAGAATAACTTTGGGGTGCTCAGTACACTACTGGATGCTTTTGTTTCATGATCACCATGCCTTTAAGAGGTAGATAGTGATATTGCATTGAAATTAAGCAAAAATTGACATCGAGAAATGCTAAATCACCTGGCTCAAGAATAAGGATGTGGTAGACGGCAGAAATGGAACTAAGTATCCTCTTGAAAGTCATCTGTTATTTCTCTTCGTACTTTCACTTCTCCATGGACAGTGTTAGAATTTAAATCTTTCTTATTTTCAACTTACTTCATAACAGAAAACTCAGTAATTTAGTCAGCAAAACATAGGAAATAAACAACAAATAAATCAAGAAGAAATGGTTATACGTTACTAAAATAAATTCTGTTCCCAAATAGTGAGGCAGGAGGAACTATAGTCCTCATTCCCAGGAAGCAGTCTAATAAAAAAACTCAGTAATTTGAGCCTCGGGCACATGATGATACCACAGTGATCAAACAATTCTGAATCCTCAATTGTTCTGATTCTAGTTCTACCCCCATCCCGCCCCATTGTGGCTAACTTAGCAATATAAGATACTCCTCTTGGTATGGTCATAGAGTCAACGTTCAATCTCTATTCTGAACACTTTAATTAATAAAGCAGACCTGAAAATGTTTGAGAATTATTCCCAGAGGAAAACATGAATAATTTTTTGTTACATAGAAAATAATACAAAGGAGTTCTAAGTAAAAGTTACAAGCAAATCCACATGATTATTAAAGGAAACACCAACACCCTATACTTCCTTGAAAACTTCTTTCTGATTACTTTTAAAATATTAACCACCACACTGTTTCATTGTTTGACTTATCTAATATTCAGCACAAAACCAAAATTTCAGCTCCACTGAGAACTGATTACCACAATGCTTCTTAGTTTCACATGTGCTTTTTTTAAAAAAAATTTTATTATACCATCGTGAGATATACAATTACAAAGATGTTCATGTTTGGATTTTAGTCATACAGTGTTCCAGCACCCATCCCTACACCAGTGCCCATCTCCCAACCACCAATGTCCCCAGTTCCCTACCCCTTCCTCCAGCCTGCCTCTATGGCAAATTCTTTATCTCTTCTCTCTCTCTCTCTCTCTCTCTCTCTCTCTCTCTCTTCTCTCTTACATATTGTGGCTTTCAATACATACATTTAGAGGTTATTATATATATATATATATATATATATATATCCCTTTGCCTATATTCAATGCTCAATTCTAGGCTGGTATCATTTCCAACGATTATTAACACACTGTTCCCTTCTCTGTCTTACCTAATCACATGTGCTTTTAAAACTCATAACAAAATAACCCTCACATAGAAGGGAATACAAGCTTAACAGTGAGAAGACTAACATGTGCAAAATGTGTGATTTACCCTGTCTCATTTTTGAAAATGATGGTGCCAACTGAGTTCAGGTCTTTTAACTCCATCCATCACACACCTTTTTCAGTCTTAGTGCTTTGCTGCAAAGTCCAATGACAAGGTCTACTTTAAAGCACTGTTCTGATTTAAAGGGGAAGAATTGTGTAAGATTTCAACACGTCTCCATAAGGGTTTGTATGCACCTCTTTTTTCAAGCTCATATTTATCACAAACCTCTGTTGTAAAAGTCATAATCTAGTCAGTCTTTTGAGAACCATTGAAAATCTCTTACCTCCTCCATTTGCATAGTATTATACTCATCTTGAACTAAACCCTTCCTGGATCCTATGACTTATAATATAAACAAATACATGTTGTTTTAGCCTTTTACTTGAGGATAACTGCAACTCACTATGGAGTGTTAATTCTTTTATAAACCTGCCTCAGTAGTTTCATTTGTTCCCCTTTCTGTGGTTGCAATGACAGGAGATCGCATTTGTGCATGTATGGTTCACATAATACTTGCTATGGTGAGCCTGAAATAAATGCTCAGTAACAGTGTTGGGAATCTCAAACAGCAGAGACACTACAATCATGCTCAGAATAGCTCATAAGATTCTTATCGGGATTAGGAAAAGATAATCAATGTCAGTAGATGTCAATGTCAGTAGATGGGATATATTTCCCTTTCATCTGAGTCCTTGACATTTATATGGCTTATTTTATTTTAGGCTTTCAGTGGAATGTCTTTTTTATAAAACCCGTTCTCCTTTAGGATTAAGAAAAATATTTACTTACATGTTATGACATATTCAAAGATATAAAAATAATGGATGAATTTGCAGAAGCATTCTAGAAAGAAAACAAAATTTAATAAGCAATTCAGAGAATCCCTCATTTTGACACCAATGACTTTTCCCAACTAAATTATTTTACACTATACTTTAAATATGATATGAAAATTAATTCTTTCAGTTTCAAGAACTTGAATTTCAACTATTTGTCTATTAAAAGTGTCTAACATAAAAATATGAACCCAATGCTCATCATCACTAATCATCAGAGAGATGCAAATCAAAACAACAATGAGATATCACCTCACACCACAGAGACTGGCCCATATTCAAAAGGGTAAAAGCAACAAGTGCTGGTGTGGATGGGGGGAAAAGGGGACTCTTATACATTGTTACTGGGAATGTAGACTTGTACAACCTTTCTGGAAAACAATATGGACATTCCTTCAAAGACTAGAAATTGAGCTCCCCCTTTGACCCAGCCATACCACTCCTGGGAATATACCCTGGTAAGCCAAAAGCACACAGCGGAAACACAATCCGCACTTTTATTTTCATAGCAGCACTATTCACAATAGCCAGAACCTGGAAACAACCAGTATGGCTGAGAACTGATGACTGGATAAAGAAACTGTGGTACATCTACACAATGGAATACTATGCAGCTGTTAGGAAAAATGAAGTTATGAAATTTGCCTATAAATGGATGGACATGGAAAGAACCATGTTGAGTGAAATTAGTCAGAATGAAAGAGAAATAGAATGACTGCATTTATTTGCATGACATAAATATATCAGGTGGTCTTACTAAAAGTGGAAATTACCGCAAACATGAGGCAGTCAGAAGTTAGGTAAGACAGAGAAGGCAACATGTGTGAATAAAAGTTGAAAGGCCTGATACCAACATAGAACTGAGCATTAAATACAGGCAAAAAAAATGCACATGATGGCTTCCAAGTGTATGTAGTGCAACCCCACAATGTGTACGAGAAGGAAGGGAGAGAGAGGGAGAAAGAAAAGAGATAAAGAACCTGCCATTTTGGCAGGCTAAGGGAGGGAGAGGGAATTGGGGACATTGGTGGTGGAAAATGGGCACTGGTGGAGGGTGGGTGCTGGAACACTATGTGACCGAAACTTCCAAACATGAACAACGTTGTAATTGTATATCTCACAGTGGTATAATAAAATGTTTAATTAAAAAAATCTGAACCCAGGGCCGGAGCGATAGTCAAGTGGGGGAGAGGTTTTACTTTGCATGTGGACAGACCCAGGCTCGATTCCTGGCATCCCCTATGGGTCCCCCAAGCACCGCCAGGAGTAATTCCTGAGATCAGAGCCATGAGTAACCCCTAAGTATTTCCGGGTGTGATCAAAAAATATTAAAATTAAATAAAAAAACTGAACCCCCCCAAAATAAAAGCACAGGAACACTGAGGATTGTACAAACTTGTTTCCTTCTCAAGGGGAAAAAACTTAATTCCCCTAGCACATGACTTTAAACATATTTTTTACATGTGTATACAAAAGACAATAAGTAGAAATTTTGGGGGAGAAATTCATGGTTTAAAGGCAAGTGTAATGACAACCCTTTAATGTATGTTCTGTAATCCATAGTCTGGAAGGGAAGGAAAAGAGAAAGAGAGAGAAAGGGAAAGAAATAAAGAACCTGCCGTGGAGGCGGGCTGGGGGAGGGGGAGGTAACTGGGGACGTTGGTGGTGGGAGATGGGCACTGGTGGAGGGATGGGTGCTGGAACACTGTATGACCAAAACCCAAATATGAACTTTTAATTGTATATCTTTGTAATTGTAAAATAAAATAAAATAAATTAAAATGAGAGGAAAAAAAATAAAGGCAAGTGTATAATTTTCCTTCTTTCTGGAACCACTACATTTATTACATATTTTCTAACACTGGTAATCAATTGTTTCATTTCATTTGTACAGTGGTATATGTCAGCATTATTTTTATAGACCCCCCCATTAGAGTCATAATGCTCATTTTTAACTAGGACTTTCTTATGAGCCACAAACTAAATAAAGTAAGATGAACCCCACAATCACCCCAGATTTCTTCTGGGGAGCAGTCTTATAAATGCAAAGAAAGGTTTAATGTAAGGTGATCTTTCTGTGATGAAGATAGAGATTAGAATACAGTGAAGATGAGGTACCTCTAATATTAAGAAAGAATTCTAGGGATAAATGTATAATTTAAAGAACTCTAGAAATCTTATTAGTGTCTCCTTGAATCTTTTTATAAATTCTTAGCTGTAAATTAACCTAGCATATGGCCAAGGAAAGTAAGACTAGGAGCTGTAAACTAAACAATTTCCAAATGATGCATGAGGTAAGAAGACAGTCAAATGTTTACCTTCCTAAAAAAGGAAAAGAACTGACTCCATGAGTCATTCAGAAAGATAAAAAAAAACAACCTTACACCTTACTAGAGCTAAGATTCTATACACTGCAAATACTGCCCTTAAAAATGTTGATCAAATAAAGATTTTCAGATCAACATAGGCTTGGTTGCAGATAATCTGTACTTTAAAAATTATTAATAGAAATTATCCTGTTAGGCAAAGGTACCATACGAAATTTTAGGGCCATTCATATGGTCCCGCTAAAAGAAGGACAAGTGGACCGACCGATGGTACAGTTGTAAGGAGCATTCTAGCATGCACCGGCCTGGATTCTAGTTCTGGTTTTACTAGAACTAGAAATAAAAGGCATATATATTTATAAAGGACTACACCTCAAGGCTTTCCAGGTGTAGCCATGAAGTCCCTGAACACTGCTGCCTGGAGCTCTGGAGGCCTCTTGCATCACTGAAGCAGCCAGGACTTGAGCGGCATCATATCCTCAGGTCCTTGCACTGAACCACTGTCTAGCTGAGACTCACTGGAAGGGCCCTGGGCCTCATGAGTGCTGCTTAGAAGGCTCCGCTCCACCCCAAAATAATGAAAGGTGTTCAAGATGATAAATATACATATATATAAAGAATTAATTTCTTAAGAAATCATGATATAAAAATGCATTGTGTAATGTGTAGCTTACCTTTCTGTACAATGGACTCTTACATATTTTATACAAAAGCACCAGATATGGATGGTAGAGACAAAAAGTGATGTTTCACATTTCTTAGCTCTTAAGAGAATTATAATCTTGCCTAAAGTCGGGATGCTAAAGTCAAGTCTGAGCACTTGATTTCAATTTTTTGAGGTACAGTTAGTTCACAAGACTATTCATTTCAGGGTTAATTAAACACCTATTCAAAACATATGTTGCTACACATGCCACAAATGCATACACAAGTGCAAATAAATACCCCTCTACTCCTCTGGCCTTCCCCTCCACCTTTGGTGATCTCATTTCTAGTGCCAAAGCCTTGCTTTATTTTGACTGTTTCCTTGCTCTGTTTCTTGATACCACACATGAACAAGATCAAGCTCTCCTTATGACTTATTTAGCATACCTAAATAAGCATATTTTAAAGGCTAGGACAACCATTAAAAGACTAAAATGAAAACGCTGCACCTAATGTACATATGATAGACATCAAATGGAATATTAAAAATCCACGAGGCCTTAATACAAAGATATGGAAAAGACATTACAGAAAAAACCTACAAACCAATATCTCTCATAAATGTAGCAAAAACAAAACCTTGCAAAACAATGGCAAATAAAATCTAGCAATGTATAAAATGGATAATACATAATGACCAAATGTGATTTATCATAAGAATATGAAATTAGGTAAAAATTTTAAGTCATTATCAAAATGGTTTACTGTGTTAGCAGAATAAAATAGGAAAAGCATATGAGCAGACCAAAAAAAAAGGAAAAACCCACATAAGATGCTTTCAACACGACTCTCTAATCGTGAATATAAAAATATTTTCTGCAAATGATGAACACTTCCTCAACTGGATAAAATGTGTCTATAAAAATATAGAAGCTAACATCATAGTTAATGGTGGAAGACTAAATGCCTTTCTCCTCATTTTGAAAAGCATGTAGAATAGCTGATATCACAGCTTGCATTAACAATTGAGTTAAAAGCCTTAACCCAAACAATAAAACAGAGGAGAGAAATAAAAGGCATACATATTTATAAAGGAAATCAAACTGCATTATTATGCATACGTAACAACCAAAAGAGACAATTCTAAAGAATGAATGACTAAAGTTGACTGAAACTTATACAGGAGCTTAGGCAGGTAACAAAACACTAAGTCAGAGGACAGTTACCTGAGCAATCCCGAGACATCAGCACAAAGACTCCTTATAGGCTGAACTGAACATAGCATTCCATGAGTCTCACTGAGAAAACTCACCGTAGAAAACTGATCGCTTCAGGGAAACTCAACTCTGTGGACACAAATCTGATGATAAACTCAGTGCTAAGCAATGATTCCCATGAGTGGGGTGAGAAGAGTGGGGAGAAACAGAACCAAAATAAGACATAAAAGTACAGTAGAGGGGATTGGAGAGCGAGAATCAGGTAAGGTGCTTACCTTGCAGAAGCTGACCCAGGTTCCATCCCTGGCACTGCATATGGTCTCCTGAGCCCCACCAGAAGTGAGCACCGAGCCAGATATAAGCGTTTAGCACAGCTGGGTGTGCTCCCCCCAAAAAAACCAAACAAACAAAAAAAGCCAGCCTAAGCTGAAAGAATGCCAAATGCAAGAGTTTTATAAAATTCCAGCTATCACTTGCTGAATCAAAAGCAGGCTTGTATTTCTTTAAGCCCCAGTAGAGTGGATTGTCACTTCTGGCATAAACTGAGGTCAGCAGCTCCCAAGGTGAGTTCTGTCCAACGGGGTTGCAGTTTTTACTCTACCCTGACAGATTCACAGCCTGACCTGACTAGGCCCAAATAGTAGGTGTGTTGGTGCTGAGGATTTAGGCTTTGTCTTTGCTTTGAGACTATACCAGCGGGCTCCTGTGCTCTGTGCTCACGGCACAGCTGGGGGACTACATGCAGTGTCAGGGATTGAGCTTGGTTCCAGGTGTGTGCACAGCACGTGCCATTCCTGCTGTCGAATCTCCTAGGGCCCAGAGCGATAAAGTTGCTTTTCTGTTGTTGTTTGTGTTTGGCAGTTGTCTTTAGTTGTTTTTCTATTTTATTACAGACTCAGTTTTGTATTTGAATTCACAGAGTTGCACGATGGGCAGGGCCACAGCTGACCCAAACTGCAGCATTCATTCCTGGAGACGTGCCCTATCCTACTGGTTATAACCACAGATCTACTATAGCAGGCAGAGAATACAAGGATCCCGTGAGGTTCGGTTTTCTGCCTCCACCAGCTCTTCAGATCAGGGAACCAGCAATTCAGGGAACCCAACACAGACAGGGAACACTTACTCCCAGACCACATCTGGAGTAGCCAGTGGGAGCTGCTATTCCCAGAAGCCTATCAGATAGTTCAAACGATAACGTAGATGAGGAGTGTGAAGCTTACACAAATTTTGCCTCAGCATGAGGATTCCCTACACTAGAAGCTCTGAATAATAGCGTGGGATATGCAGACATCAGGTATGTTCACAGGGAAGGCAATGGCCTCACTTCGAGGGTGATCTTAGGAGGTTGGCTGGAGCAGGTCACAAATCATCTGCAACTGCGATTCAGTGATCCCAGCTCTCAGTTTTGAGGATGATATAATTTCCTAATTTCCTGTGAGAAACATGGGACTATTTTACGTAAAACATGAAATGTTTCTCATGTCTAAATCATTGCACTTTCCTTTTACACTCTGCCTTCATTTCAATTTATTTGACTTCCTTTACTACATGATTTTAATAACATTTATTTAGCAGATACAAAGCCTGCTTCCCTAGCATTCTCTGACTCTAATGATATGCATAAGTCAGAACAATTTCATTTACTTTGGAAATGAGTTTGGGCCATTTCAGAATAGTCCTCAAAGAGAACCTTGCCTCATCTTCTTTCCCTTGAAGGAAGGTGGGCAGCAGGTCCGGTCTAAGTTTTTTTCTCTTTCTGTCAACTGAAGTACTTTACCTTTCTTAGCTCTGATCTTGGAAAGTCTTTGAATCTTCTTTTTTTCCTCACAAGTTGTTCCAAGCTTATCCTTTTCTCAGAGATATTTAGGAGAAAGAAAGAATCATAAGCGATGCCACTTTTGGTGTGAGGAATAATGAGACTAAGTGAAGTACATTTCAAGAACATCACCCAAGAACCTCTTAGTAGGTAGCATTCTTCTTCATAATAACCCCTCTTCCCATCGATATGAGTACAATTAAGCACTATCAAGTGCCTGCTATAGAGACAGGCTGGGGGTGGGTGGGAGAGAATGTGGGGACCTTGGTGGTGGGAATGGGGCACTGGTGGAGGGATGGATGCTGGAACACTGTATGACTGAGACCCAATTATGAACACCTTCGTAATTGCTATATCTCACGGTGGTATAATAATTAAAAATTAATAAAAATTAAAAATTTTTTTTGGTTTTTTAAATATTAGGCACAGGCCCCCTGGGATGAACCCAGAGCCACTGCAGAGCCTGACAAGTTACCTGTGGTGTATTCGATATGCCAAAAACAGTAACAATAATGGACCTCATTCCCAATGAATGGAGACATTACTAGTGCCCGCTTGAGCAAATTGATGAACAACAGGAAGACAAGTGATGCAAGTGATACAAGTGTTTATGAATTCAAGTTTACAGCCTGGAAATTGAAGTTAAAATTCTGTCAAATTTTTCCTTCTGCAAATTTATGCCACGCTCCCTGAATTCCTGGCAATCACGAAGGTCTGCCCCAAGAATTTTCTGATAAGGATCTGGCAGATACTACGTGAGGTTACTTCTCTGCTCTGAGCCCAGAGTAGGGCTCTTCAGGTCGTAGGTTACACTATCTTACTCTCCACACATCTAAGAGAAAAAGCAAACAGAAGCTATGGACTGGGACTTCCATTTCACTCAGTACAATTTTAAAGTGAAGAACCCAAGAAAGAAAGAAGAGGGAAGGAAAGAATAGAGAATGAATGGGGGAGAAAGAAAAGGAGATGATGGAACTGATAATCTTTTCTCTTTACTGACAACTAATTTTTATCAAGACAATTTTCTGGTAGATTTCAGTATTCCATATTTCCCAAAAACATGTTGTACTTTCCAATATTTTATATAACAATGAA
Source organism: Cryptotis parvus (assembly GCA_021461705.1). Classification (NCBI taxonomy): domain Eukaryota; kingdom Metazoa; phylum Chordata; class Mammalia; order Eulipotyphla; family Soricidae; genus Cryptotis; species Cryptotis parvus. The sequence continues at coordinate 67,137 of JAJIBD010026932.1, forward strand.
ATTGCTAGAAGTTGAATTTACACCTAATAACACTGCCATAACTTATGGCTGGAGGGTATGTCTTTAATTTAATTTTCAAAACAACTCTATGAATACTTTTGAGAACATTTTCAATATAGAAAAAGACTTGGAGATTTGTCTAGGATACGGAACACACACCTAAGACCTAAGGGGTATAGAAAATCATCTCCTGAACAGATCCTGGGTTCTCCTTCCTAATCCACATCACCTCCTGGATGGTCACAAAACTGCACAGAGAGATTTTCCTAAGGGCAATGTCTCAGCCATGTGTAAATTTAGCATATCTAAATCACTGTCTCAGCTCTGATGGGAAAATTTGGCATTACTTAAGTCAGAGACTCTTATAAAGGTAAGAAAATGGAAAAGTTATGAACCGCAACTTATTTTATAAATAAAAATGATTTATGACACCATATAGTCTTCCTGTCATATCCCTCAGTATGCTCTGAGAAGTGACCATGTACATATAGGCTAAAGATTATTGAATTCAGAGGGTACTTTGATAAAGCCAAAAAAAACTGAGCACAAATAAAATTCCTTGTATTAATATTCATAAACTCAAATTTTGTCTTTTATGGTTGGCAGTACATAAAACTCATAGGGTCAAATTATTTTTTTTGTTTCTTTGGGCACATCTTGCAGTGATTAGGGCTTATTCCTGGCTCTGTGCTCAGAGATCACTCCTGGTGATACTTAAGGGACCATCTGGGGTACCTAGGTTGGGAACAGGGATAGGACCTAGGTTGGATACATGCAATGTGAGCACCCTGCCCACTTTACTAACCCTCCAGCTATTTTAAAATTATTTTTTATATTTTACTTCCAATAAGAAGTAAATAAGCTTTAGGCTAGCAGGTATAAAAGGCTGATATAAGAACAAATACCTTCTCCTACTCTAAAGAATTAATTCACTGAAAATTGAAGTGGATTTGTCTGTTGAAGACACTTAAGCTACTCTGAAGATCCCTTTCCCATCATTCAGTACAGAATCTATCACAAACTCTAAGGTACAAAACCTGTAACTTTTAGAGGGGCAGGAAGTCCTGCTCAGAAGACAGTTTCATAGTAATGAACCTCATAGTTGATACCACTATGCATAGCAGCTAAATTTTCTATAAGCCACGCTGTTACTCTAGATTCATGCTATTAATTTTCCCATCTTTTTCTAAAGAATTTTATTTTTATTAGTGAATATAATGTGCTGCACACAGATGTTGATTTTTAATGATGCATACCTAAACCTATATAATTTTGTGACTCAAAGTCACCTCAATAAAAAATATAGAATTTCAGAGTGCATCCATTTCTGAAAAACGAGATATTTAGTAATGGCCTATCAGATTCTTTGATCTCCCAGTTTTGGAAGCTGAATTAGTTGGCTTTTTTTTTTTAATCTGGCTTAGATTCTGGGATCAATACTAGAGGCAGGAAGGGTTGAGAAACAGAGTCAGCAAAGTGAAACAGCATGTAATACAATATAAACAGCTCATCTGTTCAATTTTTTATTTTTTCCACCTCTGTCTTCTGTTCTAAATCAATATATGTAAGGGTCAGACTTCCACTTGACCATCCTGTCCCTCTGGGGCTAAAATTTTTGCATTTCTGAAGATTACTTCAAATTCAGTCTCTCTAGGGATGGATTTTGTCTGCAAACAATAACACCTTTTGAATATCTTTCCTACTTTCCATTCAGTATATATTCTGCAGAAGTCCTAATTGGTAATTTTTTAAAACTATTCTCTAATATTCTCCCTATATTATTCTCATTTTTACCCATCACCCAATTTAAAATAAAACTTTATGGCAATACATGCCTAGAGACTAGAAAAAATAGAAACTTTTTCTCCAACATAACTCTCCTCTCTTTTCTGACACCCTCCCAAGATGACAATGACTCCAGTAGAAAGTCTGGTTTGTAATTTTAGGTGATATATTTAGAGGACAAGCATTGGGGAACAATCAGAGAACCTCCATTTGGCATCTGCAGCCCCCTCCATCTCTCCAGAATTGTTCTTCGCACTGAGGCAGACGTAGGATAGGGAGAGTGGCTTCATGTGGTTCTTTTTCCAGGTCAGTTTCAGATCACATAAAATATTTCATCTCTCCCATGCATAAATGGAATAGAAATAGAGCATGCCATTTCTATCCTTGACACCCTTCAATCAACCATAGCAATTAATTTCACAAATTATCGCAGCGTCTTTGAGTCAAGTTTCTCCAAGAAGCAGTTATGATTACCACTGTTTTCTTTCCAGTTTTAGTGCTCTAAATAACTCCATAAGCAAAATGCATTTGAAAAATCCTCTTGAGCATAACACGGATATAGATTCTTCTAAATGGATATGCTTCTTTAACCCTAAATATTTAATCATTGAGTGTTCACTCAACCTCAAGCTCTCCCTATGAAATGCAACACTCTTAGAATACATTTAATTTTAGTCTGAAGGCATGGGTGGAGTGTCACATATATCTCAGAGATTTTTTCTTCTCATCTTGAGCACTATTCCGTCATTGTGGTTTCTTTTATTTATAAGAGGATGATTTTATTTTTGTTTAATTTCATTTTTAATTGACTAATGAGCTTTTGTATATTCTGTGAGCCTAGTTTTGTGATTATTAAAAAAAAACAACAAAAAAACCCAGTCATTTTTTTTCAGAAGTCTCTTCCTAAATCTCAGACATGTAAAACCACTAAGCGAACTATTTGCTTTTACACTGTCTAAACTTTTTGGAAGAGTAAAAGACTTTTCAATGTTACCAGCCACAGAAGAGTCAGTCCGTTTAGATTAAAAGACAGGCACTTTTACAGAGACTGTGCGATATCCAAAAGAGCAAGAACAAAAAGTGCTGAATGGATGGGGGAAAAGGGGACTCTCATCCATTGTTGATGGGAATGTCGACTGGTACAGCCTTTTTTGGCTCCTTTTCCCCTTCTTTTGGGTAGGACTCCTCTCGGCTGAGATCCTTTCTCTTTGGTGGGAGACATGGGCTCTCTTGTATGGTCCAAGTTCTCACCAGAGCGAGAGTTCTTTTCATTATATTGGATTACGGTGGTAAACTCGCCAGACATGGGGCAGAGCTGCACTGGCTCTCCCCCCCTGTGAACAGCCGCTCATGAGGCGCCCGGGAGGATGGTGGGTTCTAGCCCTGGCATCCCAGCAGAGCCTCGCAACAAGCCAGAAGACCCCCTCCATGAGGGGCCTCCATTTTCCACATCCGGACTTCTCTCTCTCGTCAGACCTCCACCCAGCAGACACAGCCTATCAGCGCCCTGCTCATCGGAGTTCCACCCCTGCAGCAGTCTTTCTTAAATCCGGCTCAGGTATGCCGGTCCAGAGACTTGCAGACATGGGGCAGAGCTTGCTACTGGCTCTCCCTGTGACCAGCCGCGCATGAGGCGCCGGGAGGGATGGTGGGTTCTAGCCCTGGCCCACCATCCCAGCAGAGCCTCCTGCAAAAGCCAGAAGACCCCCACTCCCCCGAGGGCCTCCATTTTCCACATCCGGACTTCTCTCACAGACCTCCACCCAGCAGACCAGCCTATCAGCCCCGGCTCACGTGGCCGCTTGCGCCGCGTGGTTTCATCAATAAATGCTGGACTTAGAGGTGCCTACAAGAGTATGCTACCTGC
>JAJIBD010026933.1:0-75616 GCA_021461705.1 Cryptotis parvus
ACCTTTTTCCTTCTTTGGGTAGGACTCTCTCGGCTGAGATCCTTTCTCTTTGGTGGGAGACATGGGCTCTCTTGTATGGTCCAAAGTTCTCACCACCAGAGCGAGTTCTTTCATTATATTGGATTACGGTGGTAAACTCATGAGACATGGGGCAGAGCTGCTACTGGCTCTCCCTGTGAACAGCTCACTCATGAGGCGCCCCGAGGATGGTGGGGTTCTAGCCCTGGCCCACCATCCCAGCAGAGCCCGCAACAAGCCAGAAGACCCCCTCCATGAGGGCTCCATTTTCCATATCGGACTTCTCTCTCTCGTCAGACCTCCACCCAGCAGACCAGCCTATCAGTGCCCGGCTCCTCGAGTTCCACCCTGCAGCAGATCTTCTTAAATCCGGCTCAGGTACGCCTGGTCCAGACTTGCGACATGGGGCAGAGCTGCTACTGGCTCTCCCTGCGCCCAGCCGCTCATGAGGCGCCTGGGAGGGATGGTGGGTTCTAGCCCTGGCCCACCATCCCAGCAGAGCCCCACAACAAGCCAGAAGACCCCCCACTCCATGAGGGCCTCCATTTTCCACATCCGGAATCCCCCTCCGGGCCAGACCTCCACCCAGCAGACCAGCCTATCACAGCTGCTCGCCGGCCAGCCTGCGGCCGCGCCGGTTCATCAATAAATGCTGGACTTAGATGTCTACAAGAGTATGCTACCTGCACGGCAGAGCCTGGCAAGCTACCCGTGTTGTATTTGATATATGCCAAATACCAGTAACAATTATAGACCTCATTCGAATTGGAGCTCTTTATGTTCCTGGAGCAAGCAGATGCCTTGGGCTCTACTAGCATGAGACAGGACATATGGAGATGTTACTGGGGCCCGCCTCGAGCAAATCGATGATGAACGGGAAGACAGTGATTCGTATATTTGTCCTTTTTCTTATAATTTTACTCAGCATGATACTCCCAGTGTCCATATATTTATACGCAAATTTCATAACTTCATTTTTGTCTAACAGATGCATAGTATTCCATTGTGTAGATGCACCATACTTCCCTTATCCAGTCCTCTGTTCTCGGACACTAGTTGTTTCCAGATTCTGGCTATTTTGAATAGTGCTGCGATGAACATAGAAGTGTAGATGGTGTTGCACCTTTCTAAATGGAACATTCAGTGTTTTTTCCCTTCCCCTAAGGACATGTGCTTCTCTTCCTTTCTATCCTTCAAACTTTTCTCCTTTTAGCACCATACTTTTAAAAAAACTGTTGCTCATCTCTGTATTCCTTTCAAGAACATCAACAAATGATTCCTTGTTGCAGGACTCCTAAGGGCCGCTGCATCTGCTCTGGATTGCCTCCTGAAAATCACTCCGTAGATAAGGGGGTAGTCTAAATGTGGCAGTTTATCTGACCATGTATGCTGTAATTAGCTGGTATAAATATTCTCCCATGCTATCACAATCATCCTGGGACTAGCTAGATCTTACCAGCATATTAGCCTGGCCACGTAAGGACACCTAAGTAATTAGACCAGAGAGAAATGCTGTTTGCTTCCCAAACAAACAAGCATGGCTCCCTGATAAAAATATAAAACTACAATGAAGTAGAGGAGACTTGTGAAGGCTTGAGAAATATTTAACTGGCATTGGTGTTGATCTTGGTACAGTGACATGCCATCTCAGAAACCCCCTTCTCTACATTTCCCCAAAGGCATTCCGGCTCAAAACATTAGCACAGTAAAGGCCCTAGGTGAGATGCAGGGAGGGACTACCTAAGGGCATTGGACCCTCCCTGCTTTCCATAACAATGGGAGGAAGGTCTGAGTTGCTGGGGGTATAAACTTGCAGGTTCCCGCCTCCCGGGCTTCTTCTTCCCGGTGGGATCTCGCTTTGTGAGCGTTTATTCCCTTGGAAGTTTCACACGTGGTGGTCGCCATCTTGGCCTACACGTGGCTGGGGTTCTAGCCTGGAATCCTAAGCATCGGGTTTTTCCTTTTGCTGATTTGTATGCCTGAACCTGTGATAAGTAAAGCTTTTTAAACCTCATCGGATTCCTGAGTGTTCATCCATTCCTCGCCGGCTCGGAGGTAGAAGGGAACTCGCTCCGGCACTGTCGGGGACCCGCGGGAGCGCCCGACAATTCCTAAATAAAAGCATATGCCCTCAAGGTGTTGCAGCTGTGGCTACAGAGCCCGGCTGTGTTAGCAGGTGGCAGACAGGAGACAGGCTTGTCTAGGCCCATGGCTGTTGCCCCATGGGCCCTGGATATTTGATGGCTGACATAGAAAAGACTGGGCCCCCTTGGGTGACCCCAGGGCCATGGAAGAGCCTGGCAAGTTACCCGTGGTGTATTCAAAATGCCAAAACAGTAACAATAATGGATCTCTTTCCCAACAAATAGAGACGTTACTGGCACCCACTTGAGCAAATCAATGAACAATGGGAAGACAAAACAAGACAAATAAAAGGATAATGAATAATTTTATTGGCTATAAATGAAAAGTCTGCTATATTTGATATGCCAAATACCAGTACCAATTATAGATCTCATTCTTATGACCTGAAGGAATAGTCTGAGGCTCTTTGTGTTCCTGGAGTGAGCAGATGCCCTTGGGCTACACTCAGTTCGCATCAGCATGTATGGAGATGTTACTGGTGCCCACTCGAGCAAATCGATGAACAATGGGAAGACAAGTGATACAAGTGAAGTGATTAATGAAAAGAAATTAAATACATTGATTCTCTCAATATGTGTTTTAATACCTCTTAAGTAAACACAAAATGAGGAGCTGCTCTACTCCAAATGGTGTGCTCTATTATGGTAAGCAGATGGTGATGGCTTTGGGAGGCAAAGGTTCAGAAAGCACGTATTCTAACAATACCAATCCTTCCATTTTAAAAATGTAGCCAGGGATATTGTTCTGGGTACAACATTTAAATAGCATGTAATTTTGTATTAATTTTATTTCATATTTTAATAAAATATATATTTTATTTTCTTGACATGGACATAATTGTAGTGTTTTAAGAGTCTCTTATAAACCTTCATAAAAGATTCATTTAAAAGTCTGGAGAAATAAATTATACATCAGGTAGGATTATTGTTTCGCACACAGCCAACCCGGTATAATCCCTGCCCCCAAATAGTACCTTCTCCCCTGCCTGGAATGCTCCCTGAGCACAGGAGTAAACGCTGCTCACTGCCAGATGTAACCCAGGTACCAGTTCTCCACCAGCTATCACATAGGCAGCTGATTTACTGCTCACCACCAGGAGTGTGCTGCTTAGACTGGTAATGCTGGTCCTGGGGGCCACCAGGGTTACACCCAGGGATTTCAGGCAACCAAGTTTTTCCAGAGATTGAACCTCAGTGCCTCTGGAATGCCAGGTATTTACACTATGATCTTTTCTCTATCTCCTTGGCCCCTCATTTCTCATTCTTACATCTGTGTGTTTATTTGACTCTTTTCAACAATATTAGAAACAGACTTTCACAGACAATGAGACTACAACAACTGCAAAGTTAATTTGTACAGTCATAAAAATGGTAAGAGGTGGAGCTAAAATTTTAATGTTTCAGTAGCCTTAATCCTTCCCCTCCGTTCTACCACTGTACTAGTACTAGCTAGCTATATACTCTTCTATTTCCATGTCATGCATTAGGCACCCTGGTTTTGTAACCTTGTTTTTCCATGCTTTACTCAACTGAATTTCATAGGAGAATGTCATATGTCATAACCAATTCCAAATGCATAATAGTTGATAGCTTCTGATGTACCCTATGAAATACGAATCATACTTTTCAGAAAAGTAATCTCTTTAAAGTGAAGTTAAATTATGTATTGACTAAATCAATGTTTCTTAAACTTTTTCCAACTGTGGGCCTTTTCAGACTTTTTTCCCTATTAATTCCTGTACTACTAGTTGGCTCCCTAGTCTTTGTTACAGCCCCTCATTTATGCTATTTCTACCTGCAACCATTTTGTATTACCCCGGGACTCACAAAGAGTCGTTTGCCCCCAATTGAGAACCACTGCTTTAAATACTACCTCCTGTCATTGATAATCAAATAAATAGCTGTAAACGAGCATAGAAATTAATATATTCATAAGCTATCATGATGCCAGGCATGTAGTTTATAACTACTAAAAAGAAAAATGTTCAGTGAAATCAATGACTTTCAATATTCATTCTCACAAATGATGTTTAAAATTGTCAGACAGATGTGTGTGTCATCATAGTTATTTCTTTTGTTTATAATATTTTTTTATTTTCTGAGACACACCTGGCTCTGTGCTTAAAGGTCACTCCTGGAAGGTTTGAGGGACTTAAGTGGTGCTAGGGATAGAACCCAGGTAGCTACATTCAAGGCAAATGCCCTAACCACTATACTATTACTATGGTCCCAAGTTAATAATCTTTAAAACAATAAATTGATATCATGTAGTTTTGTGCTATTTTCTTTTGTTTCCGTGTAATTTTGCATGATTTTCTTTTGTGCAGTTACTTGATGCTTCATATGAATGTTTTCATCATGTGTTTATTATAGAGCAAATAAGCCCATATGGTTTCTTAGTTCAAGGTTTTGACATAATTTAGTCATCTGAACTGCTAAGTTTCCATAGATTGTCCCATAGATGTTTTTAAGAGTTACTCAGAGAGATTTCATAGAACGACTTTCTCCTCTGACAATGAAAACTCTCTAAACTAGCTGACGTATCATTCGTATAGATATTTAATGATAACTTGTGAAACAGTTGCTTTAAAATAGTTTATGTTATTTATAAAATTATGTTGGTAGAATAGAATGTCTTACTACTGACAGTGAAACTGAGAAAAATTTTTTATTTGGTGCCCAAGAGTTAGTTTATTTGGTTCTCTAAAATGTTTAATACCTATTTTGACTTTGAAAAAAAATCCATATTTCATGGAACACACTTTGAAACATATGGCTCTTATTTTAATTCTTGTATCAATTTTTATTTCAATAAAAAGTTTTAGAGTACAAATAAAATAAGTTTTTTGAAAACTTTTTATAAAACACAGTAAGGAACAATTTTTTAAAAAATCTTTCCTTTTTTACCAGTCTTTTTAGTAATTCCCACCATCCCTCATTATCAGATCGGCAGTTAAAGCATACATATACACAGTTCCAATTATAAGGAATACCTGGCACTAAGGGAGTATCAGTGGGTATTAATAGTGCTAATGCTGCATCCACTTTGGTTCCGACTTGTCTAAGTTGGCTAATATAGTGGAGCATTAAAATGCAGTTGGCCTTTAAAGTACAAAGCTACTCAGTATCGGATCTGGGCAGAGTAACAACTGCAAAGTTCTAGAACAAAAAGTCAGGCCTCTGACTTGAAAGCATGTTAGCTATAACTCAGCTTTGTTCGGTTAGACAAGCATATCGGATTGGTGACAGCAGGCTCTCAGAACAGCTGTTGACTAATGCAGAGAAGGGACATATTCTGGAGACCAGCTAGAAATGTCTCGTAGTTGTGGATTATTGAGAAGCAATGGCAGAAGGCAAGTCTGCTGAGCATATGCCAGAGCCATGACCCAGTCGTTTCACTGAGTGGAGCGAGGCAACTTGGGGCAGACTTAGAGCAGCGGCATCTGAGACAAAAAGCTGGGGAAACTTAGAGATACGTGATCTATAAGGTCTCACTCAGCAGACTTGGCTTTGAATGAAAGAGTTACTTCATCCCCACACATGAGCTGTGACAACCGCTTAACAGTAATGATCAAATCACAGCAAAAGCGTTCAAGTTCAGGAAATAATGAGCTAATTCAAGACCCACAGGGGAATTTAAGAAAAGCAAAATCACAATCATGTATCTTGAAATTTCCTTAGAACACCTTTCCTTGTAAGTGGGATCATAGAGTCTTAGAACTCCTCAATTCAGCATCACTTGCCAAAGCAGAGGACATATTTTCCACAAGAAAATGCCAACTCCTCACTGGGCATGCTTGCAGATAGCTGATGGTATCAAAGCCTGAACTTGTATGGCTGGGTTGGATTCTGAACAAACTGTCTTGGAGCTTTTGTAACTGGCAATATCTGACTTCACACAGTCCCTAAACACAAGTAGGCAAAAATCCATTTCAATCTATTCCAGATTGTCATGCTTATTTTGCAGCTAAGGATCAAATCCTAGTAGTTTCAGAACAGAAGATTAGCAATTTAAACATCAAGTTGAATCCGCCTTCAGATACATGTATAAAATTCTTTGTAGGTGTTAGTACAGGACATCTTTGAGCTTCCCTTTTCCTGCCTCCTTTGTTTGTCCTTCCTCTTGGAAAGCCCATTCGCCTGTTGAAGTCCAATGGATGCCAAGTTGTAATCTCCTTTGTTGAGCAGAGTTGATCATGCTCCTTTGTGCCTACAATGCCAGAACAATTTTCATTACAATCCTGAGCTCTTTCTATTGAAATTGTTTATTTAGATGACTTCTCTGTTGGAATTCCATGAGGGCAGTGTCTGAGACTGGCTCACATAGATGCTTGAACAAATATCTGTTAAGAGAATCAACCAAAACAAAAAAATGAATAAACACTATAAACTCAACTTCTTTGGAGAACAGAAAAAAAATATATATATATGACAAATGAGTACTCATGATTTTTTAATCTCATGTAGTGAACTTATTTTCTTTTATAATGGAAACACTAAGTAAACATTTGTCTTCTCTAGGGATCAGCTTAAGTGATTTCCTTTTTGTGCTATATTCTAGGTAAAAAATTATTTGGTGATCCAGTCAAACTAGAAAGGTGCTTTGAGGCTTTTTACCCACAGCAGGGAATAGATTTAGCCTGAATAAGTCTTCCTTTTTCCTAGTCCCACTGTTGACCAACTGTAAGCATTTTAAAGTGCAGCTGGTTATGTTTAGAGATGCCATCTGTAGTCATGAAGAAAAAAAGAGTCTTTCCTGATGAAGAGTTAATTGGTCTGTAAATGTTTCATAAACATAATCTTTTTCTTAGTACAGTTGTTTTGTTTTATTTTGTTTTGCTTTCTCATCCAAAAACCAAGGATTTGAAGTCAGAAGTCAGATAGACCCATGATTCAAATCATAGTTATTTTACTTATCAAGCTGTATGAGTTCAGAAAGCTTCCACCAAACTCTACAACCACTTTTCCACATCTGCTGAAGTTGTACAAAATACTTACCTCAAGAGACAGACCAGTGATAATCTAAAGGCATTAGTCAAGGATGCTAGACATTTGATGGTTTAGAGCTGAGATTACTATGCAAATCAAAAATCCTGAGTCAGAACTATTTTGATCAGGTGACCCAAACTATAGTAAATAATTTTTTTAAAATAAGAGTTTTTTAAGAAGGTGGCATGAGGGCTGGGAAGGAACCTTGGGTCTATTGTGAAGGATGCTGACACTGGTGGTAGCATAAAAGTTGGAACATTGAATGTTGAATGCCTGAAGCTCTGTTATTAAGAGCTTTGCAAATCACACTGCCTATGAAAGAAAAAAAAAATCACCTCAAATAGGTTAACATTTGATCATTTGTATATGAAGAATCTACCTGTACTTATCCTAACCCACATTCTCCACTAATGGCATTTCCTTTTCTCCTTACCTACTGACTAGTATCTCCCATCGAGTTCACTCATAAACACAGTAGGTTTTCCTGAGCTGGGCTGCACTCCCCTGATGCCCACAATTTTTTTTCCAAAAACAAGTTGTTGTAGATCACAATTTCCTTTATGTAATTAACTAATGTCTTATGTAACTAAGCTTTAGACTGATCTCAAGACATCTATAAATCAGGAGAGACTACCCAGAGGCTGTGCTCTGTTGTATAAAATGCCATCAAAATTGTTTTAAAGGTCTGTGATAAAGCATCAATCCTCAATTCATTTGTATTTGCATTTCATACGCTGTAAAATAGATTAAATTGTGCTATGCTAATATTGTGCCATTTGTTTATACAAACATGTTCCCTCTTGGGAAATCAGGAAGTAAGACCATCGAATTTAATTCCGTACATGTGGATGGCTCATGGGTTTGAATGCACAGAATCCTGCTTGCTGGGAACATACTTTGAAACCCACTGAACCAACTTCTGGACCCAAAATTTCTTACTGTTAAAATTAATTTTAGAATTATAGAACCTTCCCAAATACCCTTGTCAGGTTTCCCTAAGGTTGCTGTTAACATAGCCATGTTTCTTTACCATCAACACCAAGGAGGTTTAATATATGTTCTGACCAAATCTCTTTAATGATTGTCATTTGTTTCTCTGATAATATTTGGTCCATTCCAAAATCCCAAATGGCTTTTCATGATTATGTTTCTTATTCCTCAGCTTGTGATGGTTCTGTTTGTTTTGACTTTAATGACTTTGGCACTTTTTAAGATTGCAAGTCAACTACTTTATCAAATGTCTCTCAGTTTGAAATTGTGTGACACTTTCTTCTGATTATAAGGAATTACTCATGTGTGGCAAGAACATTGCACAAAAGAGAACAGAGTGATGACTCAGTGATTGGGCAATTCCTTTGAATGTTGAGTCCCTGGGTTCAATTTCCAGAAGAGTTGAAATTGGTTACTGCAGGAAAGATATTTGCATTTCTCCTAATCACTTCATGAGGGAAGTGTCAGCTGACTTTCCTCATTATAAAGTTGTATTTTTTCCGTATATTAGATATTAGTATTAATTAACTTATATCTTATGAAAGTGAGCTTTAGATCAATATTAGACTTTTTTATAAATCTGTCTAAAATGCAAAAAATATATAAAGTTTATATAGGAATGCATATCCTAATATAAACAATTTTAGATGTATCTAGTTTTGCATTATTAGGATGGTTTATGGTAAATAAAATATTAACTTTTGACCTTACAATGAAATAGTAGTTTGGGTTGTAATTTTAAAAGCATCATTCTTTCCTTCAAATAGAATTTAATTATATTTAGATGCCTTAACTTTAGCTGTGATAATATAGGACGTTTACTGAGTAATCTATAGAAGTAGTACTAAGAAATTACTATTAAAAAACTTCAAGTGATGGAATTTGCAATTTTAGACATGAAATAAAACTATATTTTGTAGTACAACATATTCCATATATCACTTTAAATTTTGTTCAAATTTGAAAATTCAAATTTGTAAGAATCAAGAAATTGTGTACACTTATTAGGTAAGTTTTGATGTGAGTGTTTATATAGCACCTAACAAGATGAATGAGCAAGAAAGACCCACATGTGACCACAGCTAGTGGAACAGTATATTTTATTAAAATATTAATTCCTATTTATGCTATTAAGGCAGATTTCCCTCAAATCCAAATTTGTGAGGATCATGACTTCATATGCTTTATTAAGGAATTATTTAAAATTGGGACTTCTTGTCCACGCTGAAAAAATTCATAACAGCAATTATAATCACAAAACATGATAACTATCTTCCAGACAGACCTCATTGCTAATTAACAGTTGTATCATATTTACAATGTTTGGTATGGCCATTAATAACATATATATAACTACTCCCGTTCTCTACTATTTCTGCTTTAGTCTACAAATAATGGGTCTGCTTGTTTGCAATATGAAATAACCTTTTATTTTGTTATTGTTATTGTGCTTGTCACTTTCCAAACTGATTGAAAGTTCTCAATGAGAGAACCCAATAGTGGTAATTCACTTCCAATTTTGCATTTCTTCTTTCACTAAGAAAAAAAGAACTCAACATTTTTCAAATATACAAACCCCAAAATCCATTCTTCCTCTTTTGTTTAATGTGTATTTACATCTACCCTCTGGATTCCATCTCAAACCAAAACCAGAAGTGTAGAAACCTCAACAAAGCCTGTTTTCCTTGGGGTTTCCAGCTTACGGAAGTGGGAAGCATTAGTCATTCCATAAGCCCCATCTCATTAGTTTTCTTAATCCAGATTCTACAAAACTCAGAAAGTCATGTGTTAGATGACAGGCCTAGCTAGCTTGGGAGCTTTGCTTTTTTATCCACTCACAGCTAAATATATTTATATATTCTTAAGCCAGGGTTCATACTAATGAGATCTCTCTTCTATGTAAACACTGATGGAGGGTATAGCAATTACAAAAGTCACCTTGACTCTGAATAACTTCTGACTTATTATTATATATCTACTAAGATTTCTATGTCATCTAGATTGGGCACAGCTCCTCTTTATACCCACTGTACCCAGCGTGGGACAGTTAGAATTTACCAGGAGACTACCACCCTGGCTACTTTGAGACTATCATTTAAGATTGTAGGAAGGATCATACTAGTTTTCTCTCAAGCGGGCGAGTGTGACCATTTCAGTATACAGAGCTCAAGATACTCAGAATTACCCTAGTACAGATAATAAATAAGAAGGACCTTGAGGACCTTGTGTGTACCATCTAGATTACATGAAGCCCTTCAAATTAAGATATATTATTTTATACCAGCCCCCCTCTCTCCAGTGTTTTACCTAAGAGATAATCTCAGAAGAAGGGATTAGTCCTTGGTGTAATCTTTGTTTATACCTGTAATAGGGGTGTGGCACCACCCTTCTATACTCTTATACTATCTTGAAGCTGTTTAGGGTTCTTTGTTGACAGGACGCCTCCCTGTCAACAGTTAGGATTACTTTGGTGTATATAACGGGACTGACTTGAGGCACTCGCCCAGTTTTTTGGGTTGGTCTCCTCTTTGGTAGGACTCTCCAGTGAGATCCCCTCTCTTTGGTGGGACTCCTCTCTGGTGGGATCCTGTTTGGTGGGAGACTTGGGTTCTCGTGTATGCTCTGACCAGAGTTAGAGTTCTTTCATTATACTGAATTGCAGTGGTAGAGTTTTTGTAGTATTAAAAGCCTTTTTGGAACTGCGCCGGACTCATGAGCTTTCATCCGTTCCCCCGTCAGCCTCAGAGGTAGAAGAGAACTTCTCTTACTGATACTGATGGGGACCCCAGCGGCTCCCGACAGTCATGTCATAAATTTCTAAATTAAGAATGCAAAGATGTCTTTCAACATGGACTCCAGCTAGCACACTCACTCTATCCCATCTTACTTAATTTAGAGATCATTAGGCTTAAAAAAAAAAGAGTGTGTTAGACTCTCAGATATACAACCACTTAATCTTCGATAAAGGAGCAAAAAATATTAAGTGGAGCAAAGAAAGCCTCTTCAACAAATGGTGCTGGGAAAACTGGGCAGCTACGTGTAAAAAATGAACATAGACCTCATTCTAACGCCATGCAACAAAAGTCAGATAAAATGGATTATAGATCTCAACATCAGACATGAATCTATAAAGTACATCAAAGAAAACATAGGAGAAACGCTCTACGATATCGAAACTAAAAGTATCTTTAAAGACGACACACCACTGACCAAGCAAATGGAAGCAAAGATAAACAAATGGGATTATATAAAATTGAAAAGATTCTGCACCTCAAAAGAAATGGTGACCAAGATACAAAGACAATCCACAGAGTGGGAAAGGATATTCACCCAATACCCATCTGACAAAAGGTTAATATCCAAGGATATATCAGGCACTGGTAGCCCTTCACAAGAAAAAAAACAGCCAACCCCATCAAAAAATGGGGGAGAAGAAATGAACAGAAGCTTCCAAAAAAGAAGAAATTCAAACGGCCAAAAGGCATATGAAAAAGTGCTCTTCATCTTTAATCATCAGGGAGATGCAAATCAAAACAACAATGAGGTACCATCTCACACCACAGAGACTGGCACACATCCAAAACAGCAAGAACAACCAGTGCTGGCGTGGATGTGGGGAAAAAGGGACTCTCATCCACTGTTGGTGGGAGTGCCGACTGGTCCAGCCCTTTTGGAAAACAATATGGGCATTCCTCCGAAAACTAGATATTGAGCTCCCATTTGATCCAGCAATAGCACTCCTGGGAATATACCCGAGAGACCGAAAAACACATAGCAGAAACACTATTTGGGCTTCTTTATTCATCTATGTGCTATTCACGATAGCTAGAATCTGGAAACAACCTAAATGCCCGAGAACAGAGGACTGGCTAAAGAAACTGTGGTACATCTACACTATGGAATACTATGCAGCTGTCAGAAAAGATGAAATTATGAAATTTACCTGCAAATGGATGGATATGGAGACTATCATGCTGAGTGAAATTAGTCAGAAGGAAAAGGACAGATATAGAATAACTGCATTCATTAATAGGATATAAATAGATGCTAGTGTTTTACTAAGTGTGGGAAATGGTAATGGCAGATTAAAACTCACCATTGAATATACACAAAGAGACTTAAGTTATAAAATCTAAATATCTGCAGGGCTAGCCACAATGTGTAAAAGAAGAGGGAGAGAGATGCAGAGACAGAGAGAGACAGAGAGAGAAAGAGAGGAAACTGTTGTACCTGCTATTGAGGCAGCCTGGGGGGTGGGCGGGAGGGGGTGGGGTACATTGGTGGTAGAAATGGGGCACTTGTGGAGGGATGGGTGCTGGAATATTGTATTACCAAGAACCAATTATGAACACCTTTGTAATTGTATGTCTCACGGTGGTATAATAAAAATTTTTTTTAAAAAGTGTGTGTTAGTTCAGAGATCTGGAATGTATGATAATTAGAGAAGTATTCCAAATATTGATGTCATGTCAATTTAATTGAGTAGAAATAATTCATCTGCTTATAATTTATTTTTATTTTTATTTTTTTTCCTGAGTTCACTGGAGAATAACTTAAACTTCTTAGGTAGTATAATGGAATGAACATATGACCATTTTTCAGGGATGTTTGTTTAAAGAAAGAAGCATGCATCATTTTGTTATCATGTATGATGGCTCATAACTACATGTCCTATAAGCAAGGCTCTGAACTCCAAGCATAAAAGAAGTCAATACACATATAATCTTCTACCCAACATAAAATTCCATTATTTTTAAGGGAAATAAGTTGGAAATTTATTCTTTTTTTTTTTTTTGCTTTTTGGTCACACCTGGCAGTGCTCAGGGGTTACTCCTGGCTCTGTACTCAGGAATTACTCCTGGCAGTGCTCAGGGGACCATAGGGATGCCGGGGATTGAACCCAGGTTGGCTGCATGCAAGGCAAACTCCCTACCCACTGGACTATCACTCCAGCCCCTACACTTTTTAAAATAAAAATAATTTAAACCATGAGAGCTCTTATATCACTTGTCTTCCCATTGTTCATCAATTTGCTCGAGCAGGCACCAGAAACATCTCCATTCGTTGGGAATGAGTTCCATTATTGTTACTGTTTTTGGCATATCAAATACACCACGGGTAGCTTGCCAGGCTCTGCTAGTTCATATACATATGTAATTGCTTATAGTATTTTGTTTTTTGCATCACACCCAGAGGTGCTCAAGGCATACTCCTATCTCTGGATAACTTCTGGCAGAGCTTGGGGAACCATATCCGGTAAAGGGGATAGAAACTGGGTCAGTCAAATGCAAGGCAAATGTTCTTCCTGCTGTCCCAGTTTACTTATAATCTTACAATCACCCTGAGTTAAAACAAGGCAGAGTACTGAAAGGCAGAACCAGAGAAGGTACCCAAACACTGCTGACTTAGAGTTTGTTTTCCTAAAGAGTGAGCCAGAGAAACTCTCCATTTAAGAGGAAAGCAAGTAGGGCACTTGTCTTGCATACAGCCAAGGCAGATTCAATCTCTGGCACTCCATGTGGTACCTGTGCATTGACTGGAGTAAATTCCTGACTGCAGAGTCAAGAATAACACCAGAGCTTCACCTGGTGGGGGGGCCGCCGCCCCCTCTAAAAAAGATAAAAATAGACATCAGACGGGGGGCTGGAACGATAGCACAGCGGGTGGGGCGTTTGCCTTGCATGCGGCCATCCTGTGTCCCCGAGCACTGCCAGGAGTAATTCCTGAGCAAAGAGCCAGGAGCAACCCCTGAGCATCGCCAGGTATGACCCAAAAAGCAAAAAAAAAAAAAAAAAAAAGACATCAGGCCAGAGAGAGAGCTCAAAGGTCTACAATAGCTGATTTGCAAGCAAAAGCCCTAGTTCAATCCCCACAGTATTGCTGGGAGTGACCTACCTCCCTCAGCACATCAAGGTGTGGTCTAGAAACCAAAAAAAAAATTACTAAACCTCCCCCCATAACTGTTATCTCCTGTGGGTAAAGGTCACCAATGTATTTTCATTTTGTGAAAATTCACCAAGTACTTTGTACCTCTATGCATATGTGCTTAAGTATGCGAATGTTAAAGTCACATTAAATATATACAGATAAACATGGTTACATCCAGTTGTAAAAATATTTTTTAGTTCTGTTCAAATTAATCTTAACAAAAATAAATTCTAAAGCAATATTTTTTAAAAAGTTCCTTATAAGCAAAGTAGCATGAGTTAGCTAGCTACTTACTCCCATTAGAATTCAGAGTAAGTCAGTTATGTGGGTATTCCTTGTTCACTACAAATATTCTATTTGAAAAACTGTGAATAAATGCCGTAATGTCTCCCACTTCTCAGTAATACTAAGTTTCAGTCATGCTTTAAGTGTTACTATTTAGTAAATAATTTTATGTTTTATGAAAGGTACCAAAGCCAGGGTGAGAGTGACAGCACACAGCCAACCCAGGATTGATCCCAGCACCACATATGATACCTTGAGTCCTTCATGAGTGATCTCTGACACATAGTCAGGAATAAGGCTTGAGCACAGCAGGTGTTACCCAAATCCAGAAACTAAAACATAAGCAAAGAATCTTAGAATTTCACCTAAAGAATTTTTTAAGCTAAACTAAATTTAAAATGCTCAATCCTCCATATTTCATAATTAAAGTAAGCCAAGACTGTCTGCCCAGAAAAGCACATACTTTATATAAGAAGATACATTTCATATGTAAAACATAAATAAATAAATAAATAAAAATAGACCAAAAATGGCACTCATGATTCCAAAATTTATTCATTTCTATTTTATCTTAGTTGCCAAACACTATTTACTCTTAAGAATGACCATGTACATATTATGATACCAATATCCAAGGTCAAGTGAAACATGGATCAGGAGGTCTTGTCAAAGGTGGAAATTATCACAAACGTGTGGGAGTCAGAGGCTAGGTAAGATAGAAAATGGAACAGTGTGCTAACAATTGTGTGGGTACTAATACCAACCTAGAACTGAGCATTAAATACAGGCAAAAGATACACATGACAGCCCTTTTAATGTATGTTCTGTAATCCATAGTCTGGAAGGGAAGGAAAAGAGAAAGAGAAAGAAAGGGAAAGAAATAAAGAACCTGCCATGGAGGCGGGCTGGGGAGGGGGAGGGAACCGGGGACGTTGGTGTTGGGAGATGGGCACTGGTGGAGGGATAGGTGCTGGAACACTGTATGACCAAAACCCAAATATGAACTTTTAATTGTATATCTTTGTAATTGTATATCTCACAGTGGTATAATAAAATACTTTAAAAAAAGAATGACCATGTTTTCTCTCAGTGTAAAGCGTTTCAGATGTGCACCCTTCTACTTGGAATATTCATTTGATTCCATTTTAATTGCTTCCACTAGAAACAGTAAGCTCTGTGAACACAGGACAGTAGTAAGTGTCTATGCAGCACTCTAGGCTTTAATAGTCCTCAGAAAACGTAAATCTACAAGAGACTTTTATTTTCAAGTCCATAGCTCCAAACTATGAAACTCAACATTTCTATTTGCTGTAAACAACCCAATTTGTAGTTCCATGTCGACAGCAGCCAGAGGAAAAGAATAAGCCTTTAGAGGAGCTATCAGTTCGCATCTGGCATTCTCCTCTTTTGCTTTGGAATTCTTAATATCACTTTCTTACATCAATAGAGTTTTAAAAAGATAAGTGTAACTCTTACAACGTATTCAATTACCTAACAAAGTTTAAAAGCTTGTCTTTGTTTCTACATCTTTCTGATTTTAATCTAAAAAAATCACCACTCATTTTCTAGAATGTACATTTTTCCAGAAAGCAGACACACATAATCAAGCATATATATTAGCTAGCCCCTTATTTTATTTAAATAAGATCATGGTATATATAATATGCTGAAACTTGTTTTCTGTATTTCAGCAATCTATATTCTACATCGACCCATATCTTAATCCTGTATACCTTTTCCTAAAAAGTTATAAAATACACCATTATATGTATTTATAAGCTACTACCAGTTCTCTATTGATGGACATTTAAATGTATGCAGTTCTTTGTTATTATTCAAAGTATTCTGGTAAATTACCTTATGCTTGATTTTTGGGGGCTTTTATACATTTTATAAGATAAAGTCAGAAATATTTTTTAAATAGCTCTCCAAAAAATAATCTTTCAATATGAATTTGTAAGCATTTTACTGTTTGTGAGATGCATTTTATTTTAGGATCAATTTTTATGTAAAGGAAAATTTCAGATTATTGTGCTGTAATTATTATTGCTAATGTGCACCTCAGCACAGTTTATCATTCGATAAACATCTCTGGGAGGGATCTAATACTATAAATTACACAATAGCTACTTAGTATTTTAGGACAGTAGTAAGTGTCTATGCAGCACTCTAGGCTTTAATAGTCATATTATGATACCAATATCCAAGGTCAAGTGAAACATGGATCAGGAGGTCTTGTCAAAGGTGGAAATTATCACAAACGTGTGGGAGTCAGGAGGCTAGGTAAGATAGAAAATGGAACAGTGTGCTAACAATTGTGTGGGTACTAATACCAACCTAGAACTGAGCATTAAATACAGGCAAAAAGATACACATGACAGCCCTTTTAATGTATGTTCTGTAATCCAGGGAAGGAAAAGAGAAAGAGAAAGAAAGGGAAAGAAATAAAGAACCTGCCATGCTGAATACAGTGCAGGAGAAACTTATTAAACTGAGAAGCAGTATAAAGACAAGATATAATTTACTTATTTGGAATGGGATGAAAGTCCTTACAGAGAAACCACAAATAAAAATTCTCTAGAGTTAAATAGATCATGTATGGAATTATTTAAACAGTACTAATTTTCTAGAGACATAAACAGAGTAGAACCAGATTACTCTGTTTAGTGCCTTAACTAGCCATGCCTCTGTGTACCAGATATGCCTACCTTGGTCCTTTTCACCTTTATGTTTCCAACCTCCTTTTCTTTCCCAGATATCTCTTACCAAGAGATATGAGATAGAGAATCCTCCCTCTCTATCTATTCCTTTTGTTTAGCCTCAGTTCAGACATAGACAATACCTTTGACTGGAACTATATATATATATATATATATATATATATATATATTTGCTTTTTTGGGTCCCACCTAGCAATGCTCAGGGGTTACTCCTGGCTCTGCACTCGGGAATTACTACTGGCGGTGCTCAGGGGACCATATGGGATACCTGGAATCGAACTCGGGTTGGCCGTGCAAGGCAAACATCCTACCCGCTGTGCTATCGCTCCGACCCCAGGATACTATAAATAGAATGCATATCACATGCTAAAGATTTTTTAATGCTAGAAATAAAAAGATTAAAAGATGGATCAAAATTTTTCTGTTTGGGAATTACATTGTGAAACCATTTCTTTCAGACCCAGTCTAGGGTAGGCAAACATTCTACATATGTTAGAAGAAGCAGAAGCAATTCAAGTGGACTCTCAGAAGCCTGCTTTCATCTGGCAGTTGGTGGAAGGAGAGCACAAAAGATAGAGAATTGACTGGACCATAACATTTTTTCTGCATTTAGGAAAGGTAGCAATGTGTTAAGAAATCAAAACTCTGAAGTCAGATCGACTTACTCTGAAATTCTGCATTTTTTGTTATTTAACATTTCTGCTTCCTTATCACAGAAATGAAAGGAGCAGTTATTGTGGAGGGGAAATTAAGATAATTTGTCAAAATTATTTTGAGGCTTAACAAGTAGCTAATGCTAAAACTATGCAGCAGTTTCAGTGGTCTTTAGGATAGCTCTTCTGCTCTGTTTTATGTTTAAGAAGTGAGACAGACATATAGTGGAGTTCTGTCAGTTGATGGTGGTTTTCTGAATGCTAGAAGAAATGGAAAGAAAGGAGATCGGCAATTTCGAGACATCTGTTTCTGAAAATTGAATCTTTCAATAGATCAAGATAGAAATTATTGATTGAAATGAAGCATATCTGTAGCTGATGAGCTATGACTTTAATTTTGACTATGTTGCAATCAATCACAAGTATGGCTAATAATAGCTTAAATAAGTAGTGTTTTCCTCTCATACAACAGAAAGTCTTAAAATAAGTTGATGCTTATCAAGAACCTCAGCACAAAACCACAATGATTACATTAAATCAAATATATCAGCACCAAGATCTCAGAGTTTTGGGGCCTTTTTTATAGCACAAGACAGTTTTGCTCATTCCTTCAGGGTTGTGTTCCAGGTAGCAGGGCAAAATAAAACAAAAAGAGAGTAATCTCTACTCCCCCAAAACCACATTTTTTCCAGCAATACTTAGGAAGTTTAAATTTTCGTTTAATTGCCTATGGTTCTTCCAAAGGATGGCCTTGTCTATACAACCATCAAGGGAGGCATGTTCTTGCTATTTTCTTATGAAAGGGAACCAAGGAATAAGATAATAGAATTGTTTGGCCAAGCTATCTCATACCTATCTCATAGTTATTTTGAAATTTAGCATTTCTCTGACATACAATGGGTCATGTTTAGGACACAGGTGAATATCTTCTATAAATATAGAGGTCATTAGAGTAGTGTAATCATGTATATCATCATGTGAATGGCAATTATGCTCAGAAAGGTAAACTGTTTCTCCCAAAGTACAAAAGAAGAATCAAAGACACAATCTAGAAAATGAATTTAGGGGCAAGAAACAGAAGAACCTTCAAAGAACTATGTGTTCAATAACAAGGGACATTAATAACAAAACCAAAAACGATAAGCATTTACAAAAGCAGAAGGGAATGAGATTAAAAATACAATAGTAGGAAGCAACCTTTTCCCGATAGAGGAAAACTTGAACAGACTTATCTGAACAGATGGTATACCATTAAGTGGCCACAGATTTCTGAGCTGGAAGTCAAAATTATTCCATGATATCAATGGAAATACTACCTGGGTGATTCAATGAGAACAGTTATTTGAAAAAGTCTTATGGAGAATGAGAAAGAGTTTCAACTAGGATTCTAGAAAGGGATTAGCAGGTATCATGGAAAGAATAGCAGGGCATTTTGGAGGTATTTATCTCCATCTTTGGTGTGACTAGTACTAGCACATGTGATCCAGCACTCCAAACTGGCATGCAGGGGCCGGAGTGATAGCCCAGCGGGTAGGGTGTTTGCCTTGACGCGGCCGGCCCATGCCGGCCCGGGTTCAATCCCCGGCATCCCATATGGTCCCCTGAGCAACGCCAGGAGTAATTCCCTGAGTGCAGAGCCAGGGTACCCCTGAGCACGCGGTGTGACCCAAAAAAAAAAAAGCAAACTGGCATGCAACAGCTTAAATGGGCATAGACTAAAAATGCTTCAAGATTCAGATCTTAATTTCTTAATTTGGGGAAATTGTATATAAACTCACAAAAACCATTCTCTGGAACCATGTTCTTTCTTAAACCTCTCTCTCTCTCTCTCTCTCCTCTTTCTCCTCTCTTTCTCCTCACATGCTTACATATGTATCTAAGTAAATTCCTTTCCTTGAAGAAAATTTTCCCTGAAGTAAAAAATATTTTATTTCAATCAAAACAAAAATTTAAGTTTTGGAATGTATCTTTTTGGGGGTCAGAAATAAAGACATAATTAACATCCAGAGTGAATAACCACAATTCCACAATTATAGGACTAGATAATATACATTACAAAAAAGCAGAAAAGAGTAAAGTTAAATTGTAAAGGTGCTTTATTTAGAAAATATATACTAGAATTAAAGTTTTTTGACATGGAAGGTATATGACTCAATGACAAAGCACTTTACTTGCATGAGGCCCTGCATTATACACAAAATAAATACATATATACATGTATACATGCATGTGTACATGCATATGTATTTCAGAGGTGGAACATCTCTGCTTGACTAAGCGTTCTGGACTTTGTCTATAGATATTGTTGAATGAAATGGAATGTACCTATATGGAAAATAATAAGCTGTGGAGTAGAAAAAATGATAACAATCAAGGTGTCGACTGGTACATGTAGGAGCATATTTAAAATGTTAGAAGTTATACAGCTCCAAGGGAAGAGGTATCAGGTAAATGGGGCCTGGGAAAACTGTAGAACAATGAAGTAATGGCTAGAAAGAAGATGTGGAATGTTAGAGAATACCTCCTGCCATCCTGTGAGATGATGAAGGAGGATCAAGGACCTTCCAAAAGACAAACAGGAAAGTTGTGCTTTCCACCAGGGATTGTGTTCTTTCTTTCTTTCTTTCTTTCTTTCTTTCTTTCTTTCTTTCTTTCTTTCTTTCTTTCTTTCTTTCTTTCTTTCTTTCTTTCTTTCTTTCTTTTCTTTCTTTCTTTCCTTCCTTCCTTTCCTTCCTTCCTTCCTTCCTTCCTTTCCTTTCCTTCCTTTCCTCTTTCCCCTTCCTCCTTCCTTCCTTCCTTCCTTCCTTCCTTCCTTTTCCTTCCTTCCTCCTTCCTTCCTTTCCTTCCCTTCCTTCCTTCCTTCCTTCCTTCCTTCCTTCCTTCCTTCCTTCTTTCTTTTCTTTCTTTCTTTCTTTTCTTTCTTTCTTTTCTTTTCTTTCTTTCTTTCTTTCTTTCTTTCTTTCTTTTCTTTCTTTCTTTCCTTCCTTCCTCCCTCCCTCTCTCTCCCCTCCCTCCCTCCCTCCTTCCTCCTTCCTTCCTTCCTTCCTTCCTTCCTTCCTTCCTTCCTTCCTTCCTTCTTTCCTTTACTTTGCACATTTATATTCTCATATGCTTGAACAAAAATATCCTGATATTGCAAATAAAAACGATCTGAGATATCATCTCACACTACAGAGATTGGCACATATCCAAAAGAGCAAGAACAACAAGTTATGGTGTGGATGCGGGGGAAAAGGGGACTCTCATCCATTGTGGTGGGAATGTCAACTGGTACAGACTTTTCAGAAAACAATATGGACATTCCTCCAAAGACTAGAAATTGAGCTCCCCATTTGACCCAGCCATACCACTCCTGGGGATGTACCCTGGGAAGCCAAAAACACACAGTAGAAACACCATCTGCACTTTTATTTTCATAGCAGCACTATGACTCACATACATGGGGCAGAGCTGTTACTGGCTCTCCCTGTGCCCAGCCGCTCACAAGGTACCTGGGAGGGATGGCGGGTTCTAGCCCTGGCCCGCCACTCCAGCAGAGCCTCCCAACAAGCCAGACGACCCCCCCACTCCATGAGGGCCTCCATTTTCCACATCCGGACGTCCCCCTCTTCAGAACTTCACCCAGCAGACCAGCCTATCACAGCCCGGCTCGCGAGGCCACAAGTGGCCACTAGGTTCATCAACAAATTCTGGATTTAGAGATGACTATATGAGTAAGCTACCCACACGGCAGAGCCTGGCAAGTTACCCGTGTCATATTTGATATGCCAAATACCAGTAACAATTATAGACCTCATTCCCATGACCTGATGGGAATGGTTTGAGGCTCTTTATGTTCCTGGAGATGCAGGTGCCCTTGGGCTCTACTTGCATGAGACAGGACATATGGAGATGTTACTGGTGCCCGCTCGAAGCAAATCGATGATGAACGGGAAGACAGTGACAGTGATACAGTGAGCAGCACTATTCACTATAGCCATAATCTGGAAACAACCAGCGTGCCCGAGAATAGATGTCTGGATAAAGAAACTGTTGTACATCTACACAATAGAATACTATGCAGCTGTTAGGAAAAATGAACTTATGAAATTTGCCTATAAATGGATAGACATGGATAGGATCATGTTGCGTGAAGTTAGCCAGAAGGAAAAAGACAGATATAGAATGACTGCATTTATTTGCATTACATATATATATTTAAGCTATATATAACTTAAATATATATAATTTAAAAATAATAACTTAAAATATAACAATATATAAAATATACATAAAATAAAACAATATAGTAAAATATATAAATATATAACATATATAAATATGTCATTTATATTTTTATAAAATGTTTTATAAATATATAAATACAAATATTTATATAATATAATATAAATATTATAATATAATAATAATTATATAATAGGACTTCAGGAATTTATCCATTTCTTCTAGATTCTCATGTTTCACGGCATACAGGCTCTCAAAGTAATCTCTGATGATCTTTTGGATTTCTGTGGTTTCTGTTGTGATGTCACCCTTTTTATTTCTGATTCTGTTTATTTGGGTTCTCTCTTTCCTGTCCTTACAAGTCTTGCCAATGGTTTGTCAATCTTGTTTATTTTTTAAAAAACCAGCTCTTGGTTTCATTAATCTTTTGGATTGTTTTTTTTTGGTTTCCAACTCATTGATTTCCTCTCTAAGTTTTATATTTCCTTTTTTCTGCCTGGGTTGGGCTCCTTTTGTTGGTCTTTCTCTAATGTCTTCAGCTGTGTAGTCAGGTTATTTATGTGGGCCCTTTCTTGTTTCCTGATGAATGCTTGCAGAGCTATAAACTTCCCTCTTAACACGGCTTTTGCCGTGTCCCACAAGTTCTTATAGTTGGTGTCTTCATTTTCATTTGTTTCCAGAAATCTTTGGATTTCCTGTTTGAGTTCTTCTATGACCCATTTGTTGTTCAGGAGTGAGCTGTTCAGTTTCCAGGTGTTTGGTTTGACTCCCCTGTTTCTGTGTACGGTTAACTTCCATTTTCAGTGCATCATGGTCTGAAAAGATAGCTGACACAATTTCTATCTTTTTTAATTTTTTGAGGTATGCTTTGTGGCTCAGCATGTGGTCTATCTTGGAGAAGTTACTTAAAAAAAAATATATATATATATAATTATATAATAATACAATAATATAATAATAGCTTAAATATACTTTTAAAAATATATATAACTTTAAAAAATATAACTTTAAAATATATAAAAAATATAATATAATAACTATATAATAAATATAATATAATAACTTAAAAACATAACTTAAAATATATATTGCATGATATATATACATATATATGTATATATGTACATATATATATACACATATTATAACACCAATATTCAAGGTCAGGCAAAACATGGATCAGAAGTTCTTGTCAAATTTGGAAATTACCGCAAACATGTGGGAGTCAGAGATTAGGTAAGAGAGAGAAGGAAACAGTGTGCTAATAATTGTCGAAAGTGATAGTACTAGCCTAGAACTGAGCATTGAATATAGGCAAAAATTTACACATGATAACCTCTAAGTGTATGTATTACAATCCACAATATATAAGAGAAGGAAGAGAAAGAGAAAGAAAGAAAAGAGATAAAAAACCTGCCATAGAGGCAGGCTAGGGGAGGGGAGGGAATCAGGGACATTGGTGGTGGGAAATGGGCACTGGTGGAGGGATAGGTACTGGAACACTGTATGACCGAAACCCAAACATGAACATCTTTGTAATTGTGTATCTCATGGTGGTATAATAAAACATTAAAAAAAATAATAAAATTTTTCAAAATTATATTTCTGATGGCCTTAGTGAATGCTAGTGTGAAATTACTGCTCAGGAATTACTGAGCACTCAGGAATTGCTTCTGGCAGTGTTCAGAGGACCATATAGGGATTCTGGGGATCAAATCCGGGTAGTCACATGTAAGGCAAATGCCCTACCTGTTCTACTATTACTCCAGCCCCGCAGCTGTGTTTCTATGAAGGTAGAGAGATATTGGAAGAGTGTGTGAAGCATTAGAGGACTATAGAAGAGATTTTGTTCTCTACAGGGTGGGAGTGTCAGGGTTACCAATGCTAGCTTGATTCCTTGTTGGTGGAATATGGGAATGCAGAATGGGAGGAGGTGAAAGATGATCACCAGACACTACATTTTGATCCATGCCTGAGGATACCATGCAAATGAGACTCATGGAATCTGCTGCTATCATTATTCTCTCAACAGTCACCGGAAGGCATGTCAGGGACTACAGGGTACCAGCACATGCCTTTGTTCAACTTTCTGGTAAAACACTAGGCAAACATGTGATCCTGTCCCAAAAAAATCTGAGCCTAGGTGATGTGATAGTGAAATCTCTGCTCTATGCCATCATGGGAAAGGAATAGTCCTATCTGGAAGAGCTAACTATCTCTAAAGAAAGACCACTAGGCCAGGATGGTCAGGTTTGAGACGTCACCAAGGGACTTCATGTGCAATTCAGTGAGAGGAGTCATGGATTCCCCTGGGAAGAGCAAAGTTTACTTTCAAACTTAAGTGCTCACTTTTCATTATTTAACCACAGAAGAAGAGAATAGTCTTTTAAAAAATGATTCTATGTAGATAGTAGAGTTAGTAACGTTTAAATATATTTATTAGATCAAGAATTCTAGGAAGAGCAGGGAGGACAGTTAGGATAGAGAAGAGACCACTATGACAAAGATCATTGGATATAATCAATCTGGACAAGACCTGAGTACAGAAAGGAAGTAGAGGGATATATAGGATGACCTCTCAGTACTTGTGTTGAGACCATAATGCCCAAAAAGAAGAGAGAGGGGTGGGGGAGGGGGAGAAATAAGAAAAGTGTTTTCCTGAGAGCCAACGAGGAGCTGAGGTGGCCGGAGGGAAACTTGGGGATATTGCTGCTGGGAAATGTGCACTGGTGAAGAGAGGGGTATCGGAACACTGAATGATAGAAACCCAATCATGAACAACTTTGTAATTGTGTATCTCAAGGTGATTCAATTAAAAAAAGTCTAATTTACCATTGTTTTAAATTAGATTAAATAAGATTAAAATTTAAAAAACCACCAGCTCTCTTGTGTTCTAAACAGTCTAGGGACTAAATGGGTTTTAAAATTAGTTGGTAACAAGAAACATAGTTACATACTAATGAATTGGTAGCGGGTAAAATCAAGGCCGCTAAAATACTTGCACATCAGTGCAGCGCTTCAGGACAAATGAGGTACAATTTTAAATGATATACTCTGCACATTTACATTCTCACATGCTTGAACAAGCAAATCTCTAACAGCCTTAGTGAATGCTAGTGAGAGATATGACGGTACACTCAAGAATTTGTTAAATCTCCAGCAAAATGATAAACTCTGAATGTGCAATTTTCCGGGGCTAATGCAGCTTTAAACAGCTCTTCTAAATACTACCTCTTCTGTGTATCTAGACTCCGAGGCTCCATGAAGTGTCACTTGAGAGCAGAAGAGCTGTCATTTGTTTTCTTAACTAGGCCTGAACCTGACTGAATAAACCACGATAGGGGGTGGTGTTTGGGGAGGGGGTATGAATTAGAGATTATAAGGTATTTTCCCTTTCAAGATTGTTACTTCTTTCTTGTTGTTAGTGGGGTTAATCGCTTTTAAGATCTAAAGGAACAGACGGAGAGGGAGGCAGGACGATGTTATATCTTGTTATCTTGGTCTGAAAATGAGTTTTACATACACTTAAAGGAGGAAAAATTTGTCTTTATATTTCCATAGTGTTTTGACAAAGTCGAAGCTTTTCTTCTATAGCAAGAAATTCAGAAGTGGGTAGTGAAAGATTAATCCTGAACTTCGCAGCATCATCAGGACCCTCTGCTCTTTCCATCTTCTGCTTATGCTGGCCTCATGGCTGCAACATGGCTGCCCTTTCAGCAGCATTCCAAGAACAAAGCAGCAATATGCCAAATAAAAGGTGGCGCCAGGGAAGCAAATAGTGTATCAAGGCAAAAAAAGTTTTCTCTTTGTAATATGTAGCTTACTTCCACTTTTATCTCTTAGGTCAAAATTGTCACTTTGTTCTTATAGCAGAGAAAATTGGGAAATGGAGCTTTTTTTTAAAATTATCTTATTATACCACCTTTAGATATACAATTACAAGATGTTCGTGTTTGAGTTTTGGTTCTACATTGTTCCAACACCCATCCCTCCACCCGTGCCCACTTCCTATCACCAATGTCCCCACTTCCCTCCCCCCTTCCGCAGCCTGCCTCCATGGCAATTTCTGTATCTTCTCTCTCTCTCTCTCTCTCTCTCTCTCTCTCTCTCTCTCTCTCTCTCTCCCCTTCTTGCTTCCCTTTCTTACACATCTAAGACATGATTGGTTCCACTAGTTTGATGTACTGGGATCAAACTGGTTCCACCTAGTTTGATGTAGCCAAATAGCAGCTCTCCCGGGTACAACTTGGAGAGAGCCAGATGGCAGCTCTCCCTGGTGTGTCTGAGTCTCTGCATGATATGGCCAGTCACCCTGGGGCAGTTCATGGGCGGGGCCACCGGGCCTCCGGAATGAGTCAGAGAGAGGGAAGAGAGATCCCATCTCCATCTCATGAAGGCCTGATGGCTTCCACATCTGAGAGCTGCCTACCTGGGCTTGAACTCGGCTGCTCTGTTTCTTTTTTATTTATGTATTTATCTGTTTATTTGTTTGTTTGTTTATTTATTTATTTTGCTTTTTTTGGGTCACACCCGGAAATGCTCAGGGGTTACTCCTGGCTCTTTGCTCAGGAATTACTCCTGGCAGTGCTCGTGTCAGCTGCATGCAAGGAAAACCCACTATGCTACCGCTCTGGCTCCTCAGCTGCTCTGTTAATCTGGTCTTGAGATCAGTGTCTCTCCTGGGTGGGCTCTGATGTGCTGTGGTATCTGAACTGTGAAAATGGTGGCTATTATGGTGAGTGAGTCTCATCTGGCTATTTCCAAGGCCCCGCAGAGGTGATGGGCCCACTCCCAAAACCCCTCTTTCCTCCCTGGAGCCTCATGGTTAGCTGAGCTAGGGGAGAGTCGGATGGCAGCTCTCCCAGGCGCATCTGAGTCTCTGCATGGGGAAATGCAACTTTATTGGTTTTTTTTTTGTAATGCTAAACATGCTGCTACTTCCAAAAAGACAAAGAAAGAGGAGTTAATGCTATATTAGTACTTAGTGTTGCCAATTGCAGTACTGAGATTATATAATGAAATTCTTCCTCTTCCCTCTACACCCTTTGATATCTTTTAATAAGGAAACCACAAGTGACTAGTGGGTGGGTGTGTGAGTGAAATAACAACTTTATCTCATGAAGATGTAAGTCTCATGGGGTGGAAATTACAAACAAAAATTACAAAACAGTGAGGAGTCTGAAGGAAACAGAAAAGGAAACGGGGATTGATAAGAGCTGGAATACAAGAGTGATAATCCAGCAGGTAGGGTGTTTTCCCATGCATGTGGCTGACCCAAGTAAGATCCCTGACACTCCACATAGTCCACTGAGTACTCTGGAGTGATCACTAAGTGCAGATCCAGGAGTTAAGTGCTGAGCACAGTTAGGTGTTGCCCCCAAAACAAAAGAGCAAGAATATAAATTATGCTAGAGTTCAAGAAAGGTCTTTTTTCTTTTTTTTTATTATACCACCTTGAGATATACAATTACATAGATGTTCATGTTTGGGTTTCAGTCAGACAGTGTTCCAGCACCCATCCCTCCACCAGTGCCCATTTCCCACCACCAATGTACCCTGATTCCCCCCCACTCCCCTGTCCTGCCCCCTATGACAGGCCCTTAGCCTCACTTCTCTCTCTCTCTTTTTTTCTCTCCTTCCTTCTCCCTCCCTCTCTCTGTCTCTCTGTCTCTCTCTCTTTATCTTCCATCTCTTACACATTGGTGTGGCTTGCAGTACATGCATTTAGAGGTTATCATATATATATATATATATATATATATATATATATATATGCCTGGGTCAAATTCGAGCACAATTTCTAGACTTATTAGAAATTTCCATAATTGTTAGCACCCCCTCCCAAAACTTCGATACTGTTGTACTCCTTGGATATTGATATCATGCCACCAAATATATATACATATAAATATATATATATAGATATATATATCTATATATATATATATATATATATATAGCCAACCCATTAAAAAAGGGAGAGTAGATGAACAGAACCTTTGCCTAAAAAGGCATATGAAAACAATGCCATCATCACTAATCTAGACAATGAGATATCACCTCACACCCAAATGTTTCCATCAATTGTTAGCAACTGAATTATTCACCCTTTCTGAAAACATATGACATTCCTCCAAAGACTAGAATTGAGCTCCTTTGACCCAGCCATACCCCCTGGATATATGAAGAAACACACCCACTTTTTGACAAGATTTAACCTGGAAACATACCAGTTGTCCGAATTGATGACTATTGGTATCATCTACATAATGGAATACTATGCACTGTCAGAAAAAATGATATGAATTTTGCTATATGATATGATATTTGAGTAAATTATCAAAACATAGAATGACTGCATTTATTTGCCTGGCCTAAATATACTAGCTTATCTTACCAAAATGGAAATTACCACAAGCATGTGAGTCAGAGGTTGGTTTAGATAGATTGAATAAATGTTTAAAGTTCTGCTGCTAACTAGAACTGAGCATTAAAGAGCAAATTGGCTTCTATGTGTGTAGTAAAGAACTACTATTTAGGCTTTATGCAGTTGGGACTGTTCTGAAGTACTTTTTTTTGATCCTGGTTATACTATAAAAAAATAGTGCTGATATGAACATAAAGGTGCAAATGGTGTTTCTGCTGTGTTTTTTTGCCCCCCAGGGTATATATCCAGGAGAGGTATGGCTGGGTCAAATGGGAGGTCAATTTCTAGTTTTTAGAGAAATTTCCATATTGTTCTCCAAAAAGACTTGTACCAAGTTGACATTCCACCCACAATGGATGAAAGTGCCTTTCTCCCTGCATCCACGCCAACTCTTGTTCTTGCTCTTTTGGATATGTGTCAGTCTCTGTGGTATTAGATGGTATCTCATTGTTGTTTGGTTTGTATCTCCCTGATAATTAGTGATGATGAGCATTTTCATATGCCTTTGAAAGGTATTTTTGATAATCTAAAAACACACACAAATATATGCTTTCCATTAAAACTCAGAGTAGGGCCGTAGTGATAGTACAGTGAGGAGGGGTTTTGCTTTGAAAGCGGTCGACTGGGTTCAGTCCTCAGCATCCCCTATGGTCTCCTGAGCACCACCAGGAGTGCACAGCTAGGAATAACTCCTGAGCATTGCCAGGTGTGACTCAAAAAAAACATAAACTATTTAAAATAAAGTAAATAAAATAAAACTCAGGGGTAAAACATTCTTGCCTGAGTTAATAGCAAATTCCCTTGCCTTGAACTGTGCCTTGAATTCAGTGGAAAATGATGGCTAGGACACAGACTAGGCAGGTGCCAATAGCTTTGTAGAATTAACTAAGAGAAAATGAAAATGATACTATCATCTATCTCAGGTCAGCTGGTGGAGCTGAGGGGGGGGGGGGGGGGGGAGACAGAGGAGAGAGAAGAGGAGGGAAGATAAGGAGAGACAAGGAGAGATGAGGAGAACCTGCTCTCCCACTCTCCTTGCACATACAAGACTGCAAGAAGAATTGTTTAGTATAGAATACATACCCATAGTCATATATTTTGCAGTGAGATGAATTGTATGATTTAATAAACATATGAATGTGTTTTAATTTTAAAAATATATATTACTCCATTTCTGGAGTATATTGGTCCTTAAAAGATATGTGTTCAAATGAGATTCATCATTTAAACTAACATTCTCCCAATTATCCCAATACTCCCCATTTCTTTTCTCACAGTAATTGTCTTTTTCTCTTAATATGGATCTGCTACATTTTCACTGAGTAAACACAGAGGTATTTTTTGTAGTAAAATTCACATCCACCTCTTCAAAATACTGGCAAGGCAACAACATGACTATTAAACTAAAAGGTTGAATTTTATTAGAATGTACCTTAATCCCCTAGTGCAAGTAACTTTTGAGAAACAAACAACTATTAATATGCCATTGCAGTTAACAGAATAAACAAAAATGTCTCATTTTATTTATAAATGTTATTTGTCAAAGGAAGTCTTATTTTTTAGTTTTATTACTATATGCTATGCTAATTACTATGACAATTAATTTCTACCATTTTATGTAGGATTGTGGTTTGCTGATTCACCCAGATGAAGCTTGTGGGTTACAGTCTATTTCCTCTGACTACATTAAAGCCATTTCACAGCCTGAATTAAAGATTTGTCCAGCTGGAGACACAAAAGGTAAATATGATATTGGTTATTATTACTCACTAAAAGGGGAATCCTTTAACATAGTACATACTTCTAAAGTTCTTTTTGAACCGAAAAAATAGTGACACTAGTTTTTCATTAATATAAGCAGTAACACATAATTAGTATGAGTACTGTTGTTATATGTGAAGCATTTTGATTAATTAAATGACTCTCTTCCCCTTCAGCTCTTTGCCTATTAATCTATAATCATCTGGATCTTCACTTACGCATCACTAGCATAGGACAATATTTCTTATCTGATTTGTTTCCTTACATCTATCCACAGTATCTGTGCTTTTTCCAAAGTTATTTACATGGTTAAGTATGTAATTAGTTGTTTGCTATTGGTCCTTCAAAACTGTCACTGTGTGCGGTCACCTGAGTTGTTTACGCTCTTTCACTTAACACCATCATTTCCAAAGAGTATGAGCAAAATGAGTATCTGTCCATCTTGCAAACTCAAGACTAAAATGGCATCAATTCTATTTTAGTGAGTTTTCTTGCTTTAAAATTTTGCTGGAAATGATCATTGCCATCTCTCACCTTCAAAGTAATCATTGATGCAGGAAAATTGTTGTGTCAATTTCAAAGTACTGTACCATTCCATCCATTGCCTAGAAAAAAACTGGTAAAAAAGAGACTTTGGTGCCCTTATTCTCAATCCCTATTTCTTTTGTTGTTGTTGCTGCTGTTAATGTTTTATAAAAGTAGCATTAGCTATAAGACTATGTAAGTTTTAAGGGTTCAATCTCACACCTTTCCAAAACAAGTTAGCACACCATGCACATCATCAAAGTACCAATAATCCATTATACTCCTTTATACATTATGTTCACTTACAACAGCAATCCCCTCCCCTTCTCTGATAATCTCAATTCTGCTCTTAAACCCTAAGGGCTTAGTTTTGTTTGATTGTTTTCCCTTGTTTTGCTTCTCTGTGTATCACATATGAGTGAATTATATAATATTTTCCTTTCCCTTATACTTATTTCTGACATAGCACCGACCCACTCCAGTTCCATCCATGGTGCTGCAAAAGGCAAGACTTATTCCAGCTCAGTGGTATTCTATTGTGTGCCTATATCTGATCTTTAATCATTTATCCTTCTTTGTGTACTTCCGTTATTTCTAAATCTCATCTACTGTAAATAGAGCTGCAATAAATATAGGTGTTTGTGTATCTTTGAAATTAGTGTTTTATATTCTTTGGATAAAGACCTAGCACTGGAACTGTAATAACCTATGAAGGTATATTTTAGATATTTAAAAAATATTTTTATGGTTCCTTGGAAGAGAAGTCAATATATATTCTCAGCAACAGTATATGACTGTTCCTTTTCCATAGTACTACTAACTTGTTGTTGATAAGATATTTTTGATGGGTCACTCTTGTTGTTTTCTTTTCTTATTTCCCCTTTAATAAGTGGTTAGGAATATGTGTCTATTGGCCATGGATACAACTTGTTTAAAAGGTGTTTTTTCTTTTTTCTTTTTTTTAAATATTTTATTATACCACCATGAGATATACAATTACAAAGATATTCATGTTTGGGTTTCGGTCACACAGTGTTCCAGCACCCATCCCCCCATCATTGCTCCATTTCCCACCACCAATGTCCCCATCCCCCCCCTCCCCTAGCCTGCCTCTATGATAGGTTCTTTATCTCTCTGTTTCTTTCTCTCTCTCTCTTTTTCTCTTCCTTCTCTTACACATTGTGGATTGTAGTACATACATTTAGAGATTACCCAGTGTATCTTTTTGCCTATATTCAATGCTCAGTTCTAGGCTGATATTATCATTTTCAATGATTATTAGCACACTGTTCCCTTCTCTGTCTTACCTAACGCTCACTCCCCACATGCTTGTGGTAGATTCAACCTTCAATCCCCATTTCTTTTCTTCTCCCAGGAACTCCTTTTTAAGTAACAACAAATGGTTTAAACTAATTTGGGGTCTGAAAATGCCTGCAAGACAATAGGAGAAATAGGGTCCTCTCTGAGATTCATGATTTCTCCTCCTAATTCCTGACCCAGGTCTCTCTTCATCTAAACAATCTGAGAAAACATTCAGGAGCTTTTCTACCCTTGCCATGAACTTCACACCACAGATTGAATGGGAAATGTGTTTCACAAATGGGCAGGACAAATTGCAATTTGGCATGCACGGTTAACACGTAGGCATATCACTATTCTTGAACATGTGTTCTACATAATAAATCACAGGCAGTGCTTAGAGTGGATATAGCCATTGTGGTGTATCAGGTGTTATGATTTGTGATTCTGGGCTAAATGAGATATATACTGTTAAACATAAAAAGACATTGATGTGTCTAGTTGTGTATTTCTTCATCAGAGGACAGTTTATGAGAATAATAAAAACAACTGAATTATTTTCCTTCTACTGACACAACTCTAATTTCTTCGATAAAAAACTGAAGGTACATCACTGGTATTCTTCAAAATATGCTACTTATCTTCATTAAGTTTGGAGGAATTTATTCCAGGCTTTAGTTTGAAATTGACTCCAGGTCTGGTTCTTACAGGTCTCCCTCCAGTCTAAAGACCACGGTAAAAATGTAGCCTTAAGTTATTTTTTTAAATAGTCTTTTTAGAACTCCCCACACTGACTCCCCCCTATATGCCATGTTTCTCAGACAATACAGCTCACAATAAGCTGCCTTTCTCTTGTTTCTAACTCCTTAAGTGCCCAATCTTACTTTAGGCAAGTAATATTGCTGCTGGACTCAAGCTCTTTCCTATGCTTTCCCGTGCTCACAGGGATGCAAGGAAGAGTCCGTTCATCTTATTTCAGCTTCTTAGTGTGCTTTGTATTCTTCTCCTGGGAGACTTAGCTCACTCTCTAGCCCCAGTGTAACTTCTCACTGGTGCTCCTGGCATACTTCAGGCACATGTCCACGACAACTTCTACCTTATTACTTTGCAAGTGCTCAATTACATACTTCTGTCTCTTCAGAATGGAATGATGTAGGTATGGGAGGGAGAGACACAGAGAAATCTACAGAGTTAAATGTCACAAAGACTACAATATACAAACATTTGATTTTTAATCTAATTATTCTTATTTTTATTTCTAGTGGACATACACATATACAGGATAATATATTATATATATTTTTGACACAGAATATATGTGTCAAAGATGTATCAAAAAACACTTATACTGATGACTTCTCTCTCTTATGTTATTTATATTTCAATGTCTAATAATTTTTTATTTTTATTTTAGGCATTATGGTTTACAATACTGTTTATGGTAGGATTACTTGTATAAATTACTCCAGCATCATTCTCATTTCCCCTCTCCTTCTGATTAACTTAACTCAGCATAATACTCTCCAAATTCATCCATGTACTCTCCAAATTCATCCATGATACTCTACAAATTCATCCATGATACTCTCTGAATCCATCCAACTCCATACTTGCATAATTTTATCTTTTCTTACAGCTGAGCAGTATTTCATTGAATTACATGTATGTAATATGTACCATTGTTTTTTATACAGTTATTTCTTCTTAGGCATTTGGATTGTTTCCAGATTTTGGCTATTGTAAATAGTGTTGCGATTTCATAGGAGTGCAAATGCTTTTTCTAAATAAGGATTTATGGCTCTTGAGGTAGATTCCAAGAAATTAATACTGTCAAAATTACAATCTTGTTCAAAGCATTATAGAGATTTAATTTAATCCCTATAAATATAACCATGACATTTTAAAAAAGAAATAGATCATACTGAAATTTATATGGACTAATTCAGCCACTTTCTTAGCCCCCAAATAGCCAAAGTAATGCTATGGAGAAAAATATGTGAAAATTCTCTTTAAGCAACTTCTAACTATATACTAAGAGAGCTTTAGCAATCAAAACATTGTGGTAGTGAAATAAGGATAGGCCCTCTGGCCAGTGAAATATACTTAGGAATCAAGAGGGATATCTTCAGATTATATGGATAATTAATCTTCGATAAAAAGTCTTCATTCAAAAACAATGAATAGAGCAAGGAAACTCTCTTGAACAAATGATGAGAAAACTGGTAGATCATAGGCACCTATACCCGCCCCAAAAATTGAACCTATACCTCTTTCTAACACCATACACAAAAAGTGAAATCAAACTAGATTTAATGCCTTGACATTAGGTCTCTGTGTGTATGTGTATTTGTGTGAGTGTGTATAAAGGATTGAGTCCATTATAATTGAGGAAATCTTGATTAGATCACTTCATGATATTGAGCCACAACTTGAATTAAAAGATGTCCCACAGACAACACAGAATAAATGGTTAAATAAATGATAAATGGTTAGGGTCCAAGATGTATTAAACATTGATAGAACTTTACAATAAATTATTTTTAAATGGTTGCTAAGCTAAAACCAGTATCCCTGTAGTCATTCCTTCTATTGGAGACAGTAAGCAGCAAGGGGGCACAGTCAACCAAGGACCCTCAATACATAAAGATTCAAAGTAAATGAATAAGATTAGTGATAGTCTTTCACAGGAATATATTTTTACTGCTGGAGATGAAAACCTTCCTGAATGGTAGAATCCTTTCCTATTGAAGAAAGTTGTCATTGTAGACAACATTGAAAGGAAGTTGACTTAAGATTTTAACTTCCACTTATATATCCACAGATGAGTCCCAAAATCTTATTTCACAGAACATTGCAGTGATTTTGAAGAACTGGATTCATTTCTTGTCAATGTAATGACTAACACTAGCTAATATAATTTGAATGACCTTTTTCCCTTAAGTTGATTTCTATCCTTAAGAAAAAAAATCATAGCTAAGAATAAAATTTATTGCCTAAAAAGACCAAATAATTAAATACAATTTTGAGAAAGAAGAAATTTAGACAATGGTTACTGAATAGCCTTTAATAAAAGTTGTTTTTCTGGTATCATTCTATGAATACGTAAAAGAAACCTAATTTTTATTCTATCGCTTTGGTAAGATACGGCGACTTTAATACTAATTTGAAAATGTGTATTTTTTTCTTCTTAAGTCAAAACTACTTTATGGTATAGCAGTAAAAAGTAAGGAATAAGTGCTGTCATAGTGATAGTTTTTATCTCATATTTTATGTCTCACATTCTCTAAGTCACAGAGTTCAACTCCTCTTCATTATGCCATCCAACCTGAGTTAAATGGCTAGAATCTAACTTGTGTTAAATATAAAGCTATAATTATAAATCAAATAGCTAGTCCCAAAAGACAGTTCATTCCTCAGAATGTTATTCCTAAAACATATGTCATATTTTATTTCAGAAATCACAGCTTTGGTTTATTCAGTGATTAAATATATAACAGAAAATTTATGTTCCTCTTTTGACTATTTTAGTTAAGAGCTGGTATCATTTAAAATGTCAAGAAATCTCAGTCCTGCAGATGTTAAGCAGATGTCTATTTCAACAGTATTACTGACTCACAATAAAAAGCTATTGTTAACTGATACAAAAATGCAAAGAGTTATGATGACTGTATAAATATATTGTAGTATGAACCATTAAGGTCAAGTTTTCAAGACCCAATCAGGAGTCCTTTTCATGCACATGTGAGTTTTATGCCCACAAACTAATTGTACCCACATTTGAATCTCTGTACATGGCCACTTGTTTCTCCAGTCTTAACTGTGTAAGACCAAAGAAGATCCGAGTTTGTGCAGAATTAGCTGTCAGCATGGCCTGGTGAGGAGAGTTTCTAGAGGAGGCAAGTTGTGTACTCTTATATACTTATAGATATTATGAAAATCAAGCTCTTCAAAATATTAATAATTATATCATCATCCCTGCCCCCGAGGTGTTGCAGGTGTGGCTGCGATGCCTGGCTGCATCAGCAGGTGGCAGACAGGAGACAGGCTTGTCTACACCGAGGGCTCTGTCCTGTGGGCCCTGGATGGTTGATGGTCTGACATAGAAAAGGACTGTGTCCCCTGGGATGAACCCAGAGCCACGGCAGAGCCTGGCAAGCGACCCGTGGTGTATTCAATATGCCAAAAACAGTAACAATAATGGACCTCATTCCCAATGAATGGAGACCTTACTGGAGCCCACTCGAGCAAATCGATGAACAATGGGAAGACAAGTGTTACAAGTGAAGTGATATCATCAGAGTATATGTATGTATATATGTATATATATACATGTATGTGTGTATATATATCAACAATACAGCACTGTTTTCATGAAAAATAAACATTTTTGAAAAATATGTCAATATATAAAGCTACCAAATGAGTTGGACTTTTCAAAATAAAATTAAGTTCCTTATGACAAAAATATCTTGGGTTTTCCTGTAAGTACTACCAAAGAATCTAAAGGGCCACATTTCAGTTGAACCTGATTATTTTGTGCTCACCTAACCAGGCATGATCGTGTTAGGATAAGATATTAGAAACACTGATGCTTGCTTTTGGCCCAACCTGTTGTAAAAGACCTTTTTATGTCCTTTAAAGCTCTGAACTTGATTTTTCATATGTGTAAAAAGAAAAGGAAGGAAAAGAGAGATCCAAGTTTTCTTTCAAATCTTTCCAAGGGAATTCTCTATCCCCACTAAATTTAAATCTGCATGAAGGAAATGAATCTTCTAGAAGGAGGAATTAATTAGGGGAATTAATTAAAAAAGAAGAATCCTATGATTATGTCTAAGTCACATAGCACTATTGATTATAAACTATGTAAAATAGGGAGAAATTAGAAGCAGAAATCAAGATATATTCTAAATTAAATGCTCAAAGAAGTTTCAAGAGAGTTAGATGAATAAAATAGCACTTTGGAGGATAATCTTCATGCTGTGAAACACTAGCACCTCTCCTAGATTTTCTGAGGTGTTTATTTTCATGGAATTGCTCTTCTCTGCATCTGGAAACTTTGTAGACCCCTTTAAATAACAGACCTTATTTTTCTCTCCAGTATATAAAGCAAAGACTGCTGTGGAATCTTTTACTGTCAGATCTACATTTCACTTATCACTAAAATGCCACATATTATAACTCTAAACTTCTTAGTTACTCATAGAACCTGTAGATATTGTATTTGGTCCATGGAATCTTCCAGACAACTCTGCCAAGGCACTCTCTAAAGGTTAGTATAGATTTCTCAGGTAGGGATGGGAAATAAAAATTGACCTGCCCACTGATAACTATGTTATTAGGTGTCACATCATCTATTTTATAGAAATTTCAGATAATCATAAAAGGAAAAAGTAACTTGTCAAGTTAAATTGTGGTTCTCAAACCTTGGCTGCATATTGGAATCACTTGAAATGCTTTTTTTCAAATCCCAGTGCCTGCGTGCAAATGGATATAATTTATTTTTAAATATATTTTATCATACCACAATGAGATAAACTTGATCACTTGACTTGATCTCTTGACATCCCATTATTCATTGATTTCCTCGAGTGGGCACCAGTAGCATTTTCATTTGACCCTATCACGAGCCAGTGTAGCCCAATGGAATATAGTTGCTTCAGGAATATGAAGAGCCTCAAACTGTTTGTTCAGGGTCTTGACAAAGAAGTCTGACCATCTTGTAGCCAGTAACAGCCACAGACTAGATATCTTTTTACATTTTATTATTTGCAATTATTAACACATACAGCAAGCTCACATGGGAAATGTGAAATAAACCATACTCATGCCTAAAATCGAAATCTTGATGACTAAAATCAATGCTACACCATAAGATTTGGGTAACTATGATTCACAAGTCAGAGTCATAATGGCTAAAGTTGTTAAATAAAATCAAAAACCTTTTTTCTTTATGACTAGATATAGCCAGGAATATTTAGACCTTCCATATTTTGATTTTTTGAATTATTTTTTTAATTTTTGCATAAATGTATCCATTCATACTTAAAGCATGTTAGTTTATCAATACCATAGAAAAGATCTTAAATGAACTAAAAATATTGATTTATCTTATGGAGATTTTAAAAACTTTGTTGACACACTGAAATCTGCTAGTAAGAGAGTTACCTCTTATGTGATGATGAACTGAACTGAGCCTTTTACATACACATTCCCAGGAAGTCCTCACAGCATCGTACCTGGAGCTCACATGAACCACTGTTGCAATCAATATGACAGTACTGGAAATAGATGAAAAGTTTCACAACAAATAAACGGTTATCGATTAGATTAAGAAACAGTAATTAATCTTTTAAAGAATAACATATATGTGAATTCAAAATTCTATTTGGTTTAAACTGTGTTGTTTCAGAAAAAATTGCTATGCATTGTTTTTCTGTTTGATTGGCAAGAAACCTCACTGACTTTAGCTGGTACACATCTTCTTTTCCTGGAGTGCCTTGGCTAAAGTTTCTTGCAAAATAGCCTCTGCAGTTGGAACTGAACTCAGTAGATTTTTCTCTCTGTTCCAGGTCAATGGATTGTGCCTTGCCTTAGTTGTTCAGACAACAGGACCTGTGACTGGAGAGCAGTAACCTGGCAGCCACACAACTGCCAGTACGGCATCCTGACTAAGCCTCAGCTCCAGGAGTGCCTG
Source organism: Cryptotis parvus (assembly GCA_021461705.1). Taxonomy (NCBI): domain Eukaryota; kingdom Metazoa; phylum Chordata; class Mammalia; order Eulipotyphla; family Soricidae; genus Cryptotis; species Cryptotis parvus. The sequence continues at coordinate 38,658 of JAJIBD010026933.1, forward strand.
GGAGGAAGGAAGGTAAGTTCTGGATCCAGTGTGGAGTCTTTCATTTATATGGCCTGCAGCACTGAAACCAAAGTGTTGTCTCTCCTAGACCAATCCCTGTTCTGTCACTCTGCAATGGAAAACAAACTGAATGCGATTTGGCTCTATGAATGCTACAGGAGAGCCTTAACAATTCTTGCTCAAAATGCTCAGTAATTTCCAAACATGTCGTACATGACAGATGGAGGATATTAAAGTCATGTCCTGTGCTGAACCAGTTCAATGCCGTTCTCTCGGCACACTCAGGAGGCACTTGCCACGTCAACAACAGTTGGCAGTCCAGAGCAGCTGGCCTTGTCAGCTGCATCTCTCGCAAGACACTAGGGTTCAAACAGACATCTGTAGCTTGCACAAGCAATGAAATGTTCCTGCATGCAAGACTCCCTTCTGCGAGAGCTCACAGAGCACATGGCATTGTTTTTTACCCACTAACCTTCCTGCTCTTCTTTCACGTCCCTAGCAGGTCTCACGAGGACCTCACTAGGCTGCTTTATCCTTTAGTGCTGCTTCTAAGCTGATTTCTTGGACATGCTGTGTCTTCTTGCTAGGCGTGCTTTGACTAGGTAGATACCGGCAGAGCCCTCGGACGCGTGAACTGGGCATATAGACTGAGATGCATGGTTCACCTGAAGTAAGTAACCTGGACTGAGAATTTCAAAGTGCCTCTGATGAAACATTTCCTTACAAACTGTAAGCTCTCACATTGGCATGACTGATTTCAAAAGCCAGTGTTTTGAAAAGCTCTCTTAGTACGCAAAGTGAAGCATACTGGGACTGTATATGTGCTGCTTTGAAATGAGCCTTATGTTCAGATTTTCTACTAGCAAATGCCAGAAGGATGACTTTGGGTGATGGAACAACCACAGGCCACAGGGTTTATAGATGCTTTGCTATATATATATATATATATATATATATATATATATATATATATATATATATATATATATATATATATATATATATATATAATATAGAGAGAGTTTATATAGAGTTTTTTAAATTGCTAGCTTCCTAGCAAATATATATAGTTTTTAAATTGAATCATCTTGAGATACACAGTTACAAAGCTGTTTATGTTCTGGTTTCAGTCATACAATGCTCCAACACCTATTGCTCCACCAGACACATTTTCTACCATCAGTATCCCCAGTTTCCTTCCCACCATATCCTCCATCCCTAGCCTGCCTTTATGGCAGGCACTTTAATTCCCAATTTTTATTACCGATTATATGTCTTAATATTAGGCAGCATTATTGCTTTTAAAAGAAAAAAAGGGCTCGGAGATACACAAAGTTCTGAGTACATATTTTCCTGTAGGAGATTCAGGCTCTATCCCCAGCACTGCATGACAGACCTCCTGAGCACCACCAAGAGTAACTTCTGAGCACCAAGCAAGGAGTAACCCCTGAGCATCTCTGAGTATGACTGAGAAAGAAAAAAATTAAATTATGGGTCAGAGAGGTAGTACAGAAGGCAAGCTTTTGCCTTGCAGAAAGTTGACCCAGGTTCAATCCACAGCACTCTATGTGTTTCCCAGAGCCGACCAAGAATGATCTCTGCTGGGTGTGAGCACAGAAAAAGAAATGGAGGAAAAGAAAGTAGATATTTAAACATATATGCTGCTGTCAATATTGTTAACTGCATTGATTCTGTACAAAGAACTTCAGTGCTATCTTTTGGGCCTTCAAATTCCACAAGATCATAAGCTTCTTTCGGTAACGAAAATGGTTTGCATCACCACAATCATCTTGCTGCTTGGCACAATTTTTAAAGCATAACATACACTAAATATATTAAGGAAATGAATAAGTTAAAAAATCTCATTATTCAATATAGCAATTCTGTGAGGTACTGTTTTCTCTTTATTCTAAAGAAAAATATAAACTCAGAGTGACTAAGTAATTCTCTCATTCATGAATGTTGGCGGCTCCTTATTAGTTCAACCTCCAACTTGACAATCCAACCTTTACATCTTAGAAAAACATAGGACCAACAACAATGAAAATAATAGTTGCCATAATAGTTGAACTTCTCTTAACTCTTACAGAATATGTTTCTGATCTCACAACAGTGTTCAGAAAAAAAGCAAAGATTATATAAAAATCAAGATTATAGCTCATAGTCATGACAGCTTGTTAAACTCATTTTCTCCATTTAAGATCTAATCATATGCTGTATAGATCACTTGTCTTAAAGTAACATAATTGTGACTTTAAATCATTTCTCATAGCTATGAAGCTTTTGAAGTTCGAGGTCAGGGGCCTCTTCCCAGTTTGTATTGGCTACTTATGCTCTTTCACAAGACAGAGTTAGTGGGTCCTGCTCTCATCTCTTCTCATAAGAATGCCCATCCTTGGTGGGAGATGCACTGGTGGAGGGATGGGTGTTGAGACACTGTAGGACTGAACCCCAATCATGAATAGCTTTGTAATTGTATCTCACGGTGGTATAATAAAATTTAAAAGAGGAATACCAGTTCTGTCATTGGGCTCCATGAGGTCATCTAAACTAACTCTGCAAGAATTCATAGCCTAACACCGCTACATGGGAGTGTATGGTGAGATGGCTTCTCAACATAAAAATTTCAGTGGTTCTCAAACCTATATATATAGTCAGGAACTATCTTTGCTAATTTTCAGGCTGATTTTTTTTTGCACCTTAGCAAAGAAATACTAAGAAAAGAGAGAAATAGCCTTCCCTTCCCATTGGCTAAGTAGAATGTTGCAAATGTGAAAATAAAGGCCTTTGTTCAGATTAAGTGATCCCAGCAGAGACCAGCAAGGGGGAGGGAGGGGATTGAAGAGAAAGGGTTTGATCTTAGCAGTTCTCCTAAACCAGTCTTCAGACCTGCCAATTCAGAAACACCCATTTCCAACTACTGGCAAGGGTTCTCCAGAGTGACTTTTGCTTACCAGGACACTACTTTACTCTACACACAAGGAAGCACTGTGCATTTTTGGCAGATGAACTGTCTAACCAGCATTAGAAAATTTCTCCTGCAGCCTTAAGGAGATTGCCTAGAGTAGGGGAGGAAATGCATGCTGGGAAGTCAGGAGCTGTTTAATGGAAAATATTCATCATGCAACACTGAAGAGGCAAAGAAATTTGAGAGCATGTGTAGAATTATCCCATCAATGTAACGAATTATTGCTCACATGCTTATATACATAGAACATTTCTGAAAGTAACAGGAATGATTATGTAAGTGGAGGAGAGGGGTGTTGACAGAAAGAGCTTATAGATTTTTCAAGATCCACTGCAATGGGAAAATGGAGACTCCAGTGTTCAGAATGTTGTCAAGAAGGCAGCAGCAAAACAATTAAACCAAGCACAAGAGCCTTCTCCTCACAGACCCTGTTCACCAACGCCAGATCATATGCCGATGAAGCTCCCTCAAGAAGAAAGATGGTAACAGTTAACCATCTTTTACAAACTAGCTCATCACATTGTCAATATTTTCTATCTAAAAATGGCAGTTTAAAATATTGTGTATAAGCAGAGAGACTGAAAATTTAAAGGAGGCAGAAACTGAGAAATTTTATCACTTGGTGGCATATTAGGTACTTTCCACTCTCCACATAGCAGAACCGTATGCAACATTCAAAGTTACAAAGCATCACGCTTTTAAGAAACTACAATTGTGCTAGGAAAACTGGGGAGCTACATGTTAAAAAATTAATTTAGACCTCTGTCTACCACCATGCACAAAAATCAGATCAAAATGGATTAAAGATCTCAATATCAGACCTGATCCATAAAGTACGTCGAAGAAAATATAGGAAAAACCCTTCACAATATTGAGCTAAAGACATCTTCAAAGCTGAAACACCACTAACAAAACAACTAGAGAAAGAATAAACATATGGGACTTCAAGAAACTGAAAAGTTTCTGCACCTCAAAAAGAAACAATGACCAAGATACAAAGATAGTCCACAGAATGGGAAAGAATATTCACCCAATATACATCTGATAAGGGGTTAATATTCAGGATATATCAGGCACTGGTAGAACTTTATAAAGAAAACAGCCAAACCCATCAAAAAATGGGGAGAAGAAATGAACAGATTTTGACAAGGAGGGAAATTCAAATGGCCAAAAAACATATGAAAAAATGCTTACTATCATTAGTCATCAGAGAGATGCAAATCAAAACAACAATGAGATCATCTCACACCACAGAGACTGGCACATATCCAAAAGAACAAGAACAACAAGTGCTGGCGTGGATGCGGGAAAAGGGGACTCTCATCCATTGTTGGTGGGAATGTCGATTGGTACAGCCTTTTTGGAAAACAATATGGACATTCCTCCAAAGACTAGAAATTGAACTCCCATTTGACCCAGCCATACCACTGCTGGGAATATACCCTGGGAAGCCAAAAATACGCAATGGAAACACCATCCCCATATTTACGTTCATAGCAGCACTATTCATAATAGCCAGAATCTGGAAACAACCAGCGTGCCCAAGAATAGATGACTGGATAAAGAAACTTTGGTACATCTGCACAATGGAATACTATGCAGCTGTCAGGAAAAATGAAGTTATGAAATTTGCCTATAAATGGATGGACATGGAGAGGATCATGTTGAGTGAAATTAGCCAGAAGGAGAGAGACAGATACAGAATGACTGCATTTATTTGCATGACATAAATATATATATATATATATATATACATATTATGATACCAATATCCAAGGCCAGGCAAAACATGGATCAGGAGGTCTTGTCAGAGGTGGAAATGATCACAAACGTGTGGGAGTCAGAGGCTAGGTAAGACAGAGAATGGAACAGTGTGCTAACAATTGTCGAAAAGTGCTAATACCACCCTAGAACTTAGCATTAAATACAGGCAAAAAGATACACATGACAACCCCTTAATGTATGTATTGTAATCCACAATGTGGGAGGGAAGGAAAATGAGAAAGAGAGAGAGAGAAAGAGAAAGAAATAAAGAACCTGCCATAGAGGCAAACTAGGGGAGGGGGAGGGAATCCAGGACATTGGTGGTAGGAAATGGGCACTGGTGGAGGGATGGGTGCTGGAACACTGTATGGCCGAAACCCAAATATGAATATCTTATGAACATCTTTGTAATTGTATATCTCACTGTGGTATAATAAAATATTTAAAAAAAAGAAACTACAATTGTGGTTGATCATAAGTTAGTTAAAGGATTTCCACAATCTGTCTCTTTGTTCCTCTCTTCTAGACTAATATAAGTATACAAAGTGATCCTAAACCTCCCAATATTTGTGTCTGAGACAATTAAGTTCTCTTCCTTTGCGGATTTTCCTGACTTTGCCATTCTATCCCAGAGACAATAAATATTAAAGCTTAGCAGTTATAAAGACAAAAAGCAAGAAACAGATATCTTGGGCTTTTAGTGGGTGAAGTTTCCTGTTTCCCTCTTCTTTGTGGGTGCTGTTGTGATAATCAGGGACCACACACATGCTTTGTCAATGTTTGTATTCTCAGTTAAGGCACTGGTGAAGGGTTGAACTCCTACAGCTCAGGTTCTTGATAACCTGCTCTTTAGCTGTCCTTGTGCATGCTCCATTCAGAGCACTTACTGAGGGACACTATTGTGCTCACCCCTGTGTTTGTTAGGGATTCTCCTACTTGTGCTCACACATACCATTCTGTGCTGCAAAAGAGTCATTTGCATGGGGACCTGAGAGGTGGAGCTGCCAGGATTGAGCCAGCAGCATGAGCAAGAGGTGGCGCTGGGAATCCAACTCTGCCTTATGCTAGCAAGGCAGGCATATTAGCCACTGAGCCTCCTCCTAGCCCCTCACTGCTTCTGCTATTATTACAGTATATATTGACCTGTGGAGGGGTTCTTTCCACCACATTAAAAATTCAAGGAAAGAAGTATTATTCTACAGAAATGCTTCACAGATACATACAACAAAGTTCAAGAACAGTATGAACCATGGACTGGCCATCGGGAACCTAACTATGGTCTAGATTCCACTTGCTGTGATTTTTGATTCATCAAAGCTATGGAATTGACAGCAAAGCTATCAAATTAGACACATCCTGTGCCATTAATCTTGGGATGTATCAGTACTCCTAACATGTTACCACTGAGTACAGTTAATCACTTAACAAAGTGAAGAGTACTTTTTTCTCTGTGCTCTGGAGCTACTTCTGGCAGTGCTTTGGGGAACAGTGGTGTCAGAGATTGAATCTGGGCCTTTTGAATGCAAAGCATATGCTCCAGCCCACTGAGTTATCTCCCAGGCCCGAAGAAAACTTTTCATGACATTTGTGATGTTACCTTGTTCTTTCTCTCATCTAGCATTTGCTGGGACAAGAATCTATCTCAGTGAGTGCAACATGATCCACAAAGCTGTGTTTCTGGTAAAAGACATAAGGGATTTTTGACCATGTATACTTATTTTTATTATTTATAATATAAATAAAACCATTTATATTTATTACATTATGTTTTTACCATTAAAAATATAATGTAATAATAGCAAAAGCTTGAACAATTCTCAGACACCAACATTTAACCCCAACAGGAGGGCAGGAAAGGTTGCTGATAGAGAAATTGCCTGAGGAAGGTGGTAGTAATAATAATCTACCCAAAGCATGCCTTTGAAGGGACTGAAGCTATAATCCAGCGGGTAGGGCACTTGCCATGCATGCAGCCAACCCGGTTCGATCTCCAGCATCCCATATGGTCCCCTATGCAGTGCTAGGAGTGATTCCTGAGTGCAGAGCCAGGAGTAAGTAACCCCTGAGCATCACTGGGTGTGACCCATAAAGAAAAAAAAACATGCCTTTGAAGAGATTTAATTAAAATAGAAAAAAAAGCAAGATGTTCATTTTTCTCTCCAAAGACCCTACTGGTGAGGTGAGGCAGATGGTTCGAGTAATATAGCATATACGTCACCTGTGTGAGGCATTGAAATCAATCGCTGTATAGCATGATTCCTTTCTTTGTCCCCATAGTGTTGCTTGTGGCCCTGTTGTCCCTCTTATCACAACAGGGCAAGAGCACTGACATGTCAGACCCACACAACTGGACTGAGCATATCTAGACATGTCCCTTGTGAGACAGTAGATTCTATGATTCATGTCCTAATACTGGAGTCTAGTGCTCTATTTGATTCTTTTCCTTCTTACTATAGTCAGCAGATGATGGACAGAAGTCAAACCATAACAGATGTGCTAAGACCACTCCAACTGTGAACTCTTCAGTATAACCCAATTTATGTTTACTTCTACCTTTATGTTTATCTTAGCCTATGGAAGAGAATAGAGATATCTAAACATGTCATTTCTAATAGTATTGGTGTCCTACTCATCTGAAGACCTAATTAATATGGAAAAATCAAGATTTTACAGTGAGAACCCAAAAGGCTCTCTGTCACTCTAAATCCATTGTTCAAGCATTTAGAAAAAAAAACTTTATTTTCTAAAGCAAGCTATAGAAAATAAAGAACTTGTTTTCAGTTCCTAATCAAAGCTAAACTTCAGCTTTGGGGAAGGATTTCAACTTAGTTATCTTTCTCCAATGAAACAAAGGAAAAAGCAGCAACAGAAGTTGGCTGAATCACTGAAAATTATTGGAAAATTAAGCTTTCAAGTAGAAATCTGGTTCTCAAGACACTCCCAGTGGCATGTCTTTCAGCAGTTTTCTTCCATGGTTATCATGACTACTCATGGTCTATTTCTATGGGTTTAACTTGATGAACACCAGCCTGTATTTGAGTAGAGGCCCACCTATGTAGATGGAACAAGACACAAATTGGTTAAGACTTTGAAATGAGTTCAAGTTTCTTTGAAAACTTTGACAAGGAACTTCACTGCATATGAACAGGACTGAATTTTTATATCTGTTATTTGTCTTTACTTCAGCAACATGAGGGACAGATGGAAAAAGTTCTCTCCTCAGTCTATGTATCTGATTTCTATGCTGTTTTGCTTATTATGGAAGGCAAGAAAATATTGTATCCCTTTTTAGTGCAAATGCATCCAAATATTTGGATGCATATAACCCTAACTCAAGTTATTTCACTCAGGTTTTTAAATATGAATCTAGGCTTTGTGATGATAATTGTGCTAAATCACAGCAAAGTCCATTGAAAAGTGAAAGCTATGTTTTCAATTATACTCTCACACATTTCTTTAAATAAACATCCAGCTCTTACTTAATAAACTCTGGATGGAACATTCATAAAAATTTATCAGAGCATAACTTCATAATGACCGTGTGAAAATCATAGGAAATAGTTTAGAAACATGATAATCAAGTTTACAAGTGAAAAATCCTCAGAGCCCAACCCAACAGAATTAAACAAGTCCTTATTTTGTCAGTTGAAAACACAGTTCAGAATGTGAGCCAGTAATAAAGTATCTGGGAGAAGAGTGCAATTAAGAAAGGGAAATATAAAGAAGGCAATAATACCTACTGAAAGTACTTGAACTCAGCTGTTAAAACAGGGAATGTAACAGCTTTTTGAATAACGTTTGCAAGTTAAATAGTGTCTTGGACTTAGAGGTGTTTTAGGTTTTGAAGTGTGGATAATTTATAATAGTACGTTCTGACTTAATATCTGAATTCCATTTTGGTTACACAATTCATTGTTGCTTGTCATTTTCAATCAAAGGGGGGTGGATAAAAGGCAAGAACTCATGTCACCCTCACCAAGAGAGGATAGCATTTATCATTTTAATAATGAAGACAGAATACAATATCGAGAGATAGTTTTGTTCCAGGCACCTGTAAGACCTATATCTAGAATATGTTGTTTAGTTTCATTTTGCTTTTGCCAAATTACATGTTTGAGAATGCCTAAATATCAATCTGCATTTGTTCTTCATCCCAAACAGAAATTCACTTTGTCTTCTAAAGTCAATTCAATAAAAATACATCATGGAAAGCATTCCTTATAACCAGGAATATAATATATTAATCCATAAAGTAAGACTTTGCTAAGCAAGATTTTCATCATACTCTAATATTGTGAACCATCTGATCGTCTTTGGCTTCATGTTAAACTTGACGCATGCTCTGTCCTATTTAGAAATGAAATAAGTATCTTATGAAAGCACTGCTTCCGGATACTCAGAATCTCTCTAAGTTTTACTAAGCATGAGACTATTATTGGCCCTGAACTAGACATATTGAGGAAGATCCCTTTGCCTCACTTTTGCTTTCTTTATTTACCAGTGTAATACCTCCCCAGTAAGCAGACAATATTTACATTAATGGACAAGTATTTGCTACTTCACACTTAAATAGTCTCCCTAAGAAAGTTATGTGGCTGTGCTAGCAGAACTGAGTCCCACGTTGGTGTCCGCATACATTGTATTAGATGTAAAGAAATAGTCTCACTTCTGTAATATTGAAGGTATGCCCAGGTAGTAATGCATACCTTCAATATTACAGAAGGAATATTAATGAAGGAAGTAGTGCAAGGAGAACAATGGTTTATTTTATTTAGAGAGGAGTGTCCTGACTAGTGATTCTACATATCTCCAATCATTTCCCATATTTAATAGGGTAAATAAATCTGAGAAACAAGCTCCAGATAATTTACAGCTTTTCTATTGATTTAGCCCAATTGAAGAGAACAGCCACCACTCTTTTCATTTCTTTTATTAGGATCTAAATTTTTTTAGTCATGTCCTTGTTATTATTGTAACTAAAGAAACAACGCTACAAAGTAAAATATATGCCTGTCTCATCATTATCATTGTCAGTTTTACCTTCACATAAGATCAAATAAAGTAGAATGAAAACCATTTCATGCATATATAAGTCAAAACTTTCAAGTAAATTTACATATTCTTATTAACTCATGGACAGGAAAATCTGAATGTTAGTTCAGTTTATCCAGAAGGACGTCATGTAGAAGAATGTGGTAAAGATTACTGAAGTAGTTATCAAAATCCTTTCTTCCCTGCATTATTTCAATGCTTTTCTCAGTCTCCCTTGAAACTAGGTTTTGTGGCCTGGCACCGAAGCTGTGGCTAATGAAATGATACACCTGTCCTATGCCAGACCCCAGAATGCATTCAGAAGAAGCTTTCCAGCCCCAGACTCCTTCCCCTACCTGACAATGCCCAGAGTTTCTAGAAGCCATGCTTCAAGAAGTACAGTCCAATTCAATGTTCCTAAGATTCTGAATACCCCCCCCACCTCCATATATAACCACCTCACTCACTACTTGGGAGTGAAATAAACTTCTGTTGTATTTAGGCCACTTTATCTATGGGAGCTTTAGTTGTTATAGCACATAGTCTGTTTCATCTACTACAGGGATTTTGATATTGAGAGATTAAAAATGAAAATAAAGATAAATTTTATGGATTTTTAAATACCACACCTCACTCAAGTGAGAGAAGGAATCCGGAGTTCCGACCTCCATCGCTGTTCCAGAGTCAGGGTCACTGTCTTGTTTACCAAGGCATCGAAAATCAGATGGGTTGGACATATAATGCAACTTGGAGATGACCACTGGACTAGAGCCGTTACTGACTGGATCCCACGGGATGTCAAAATATCATGTGGCCGCCCACCTACAAGATGTTCAGACTTCTTCGTCAAGACCCTGAATGAACGGTTTGAGGCTCTTCGTATTCCTGAAGCAACCAGATGCCATTGGGCTACATTGGCATGTGATAGGATCAAATGGAAATATTACTGGCACCCGCTCGAGCAAATCGATAAACAACGGGTTGTCAAGTGATCAAGTGATATTCAAATGAGGCCCACACTTCACTAGAGCCAGAGAACATGATGGTGTGAAAAGGGGAAGGAAACTACCAGTCCTTGATAGCTTTCAGCGACACCCTGCAGACTGAGGCTTGGCGATACAACAGATGTGAAACTCTAGAACAGAAATTTTTTGTTCCACTGAGGAATTGAGGCCCTGAGAGGCTAGTCTCAGCCTCCATGACACCTTCAGATAAAAAAGATGGCAGTGCTTCTCTCCAGAGTCCCATTGATGGATATAGGCTTCCTTCACTGCCTCCCTAGGATCAGGGAAGAGACACCGCACAAAAAACTCTATTTCATCTTTGGCATAAAGTTGCCCTGAGAGTCCAAAGGAAAATTAACTTTATTCCTGTGATGGGCTTTTCAATTCATGCTTAATCCTGATTTACTTAAGCCAGGATTGTTCCACATAAGAAGTTTATTTAAGCTTATGAGTACTACATTTTTAGAACTTGCACAATGTTTCAAAATAAATTGGGTTATTATTGCCTGCTGCTGTTGTGTTATTATCATAAAAAGTATATATTCATTTTTGTAAAATATAAAGCAGTGAAAGCTATAAATTTCATGCATCATCATTTTCAAAGAACCACAGCATAGCTTTTCAGAGCTTGTTTGTTACATTCACATAATCACCTCTCTGAAAATGAGATCATCATTTGTATGCCAAATATAATCAGCTCTCATAAAAGTTGGCTTGAAATCTTTCCCATCACATTTCTATATCACAATATTATTGTTAAAAATGGAATGAAGTCAAGTGCATGATTGCAGTTTAATATAATAAATCAATTATATTGTTAGACACTTATTGGTATCATTTATTTTGCTTGTATATAATTTATATAGATATAGATTGATATTAACCTTTTGAGTCATACTCAGCTGTGCTTAGGAATGACCTCCTGGCAGCCGGATGAGGGGACCATATGACCCGAGTACTATGTGCAGAGCAAGCACCCTATCCATTGTATTATCCCATGTTCTGCAAATATATTTTAATCAAAAACCTTAAAAAAGTTTCTAGATGTGGAATTCTTTAAAAATTGCCAAATTATATAGACAAGAGCAAAAATCCCATCTTTGAATGAGGCCATTTGCAAAGTACTGGGGATTTGGTGGTTTAAGAAACCACCATGGTTTGCATGCTCAGGACTTAAGTTTGATTCCCTGCCCTGCAAAAACACCTACCCCAGCACCTCTTCGTAGAAACCCGGTGGCTCCTGACCACCATTACAAACAGTACTATATCCACCCAGTCAGCTAATCAACAGGCCTCAAAGCTGAGTATACAATATCCAAGGTCAAGTGAAACATGTATCAGGAGGTCTTGTCAAAGGTGGAAATCATCACAAACATGTGGGAGTCAGAGGCTAGGTAAGACAGAAAATGGAACAGTGTGCTAACAGTTATCGAAAGTGCTAATACCAACCTAGAACTGAGCATTAAATACGACAAAAAGATACACATGACAACCCTTTAATGTATGTTCTGTAATCTGCAATCTGGAAGGGAAGGAAAAGAGAAAGAGATAGAGAGAAAGGGAAAGAAATAAAGAACCTGCCATGGAGGAGGGCTGGAGGAGGGGGGAGGGAACCAAGGACATTGGTGGTGGGAGATGGGCACTGATGGAGGGGATGGGTGCTGGAACACTGTATGACCAAGACCCAAATATCAACATCTTTGTAATTATATATTTCACGACGGTATAATAAAATACTTATTTAAAAAAAGCTGAGCATAGCCAGGAACCCTGAGCATTCTACTGGTGGGGGTTGTGGGGGCTCTCTTTTTTTATTTTAATTGCAAAAACACTCTCCCAAAACTTACATTATAAGGTGAAGAGAGGTTCCCTGTCCTTAATTTAAAACGTTGTCAGAAATTTAAAAATTTTGATTTTATAATCTATTTTAATTTTATTATTAAAGTTGATACTTTCTATTTTAATAACTGATTATATTTTAAAACCACATTTTTTTTCTTTTTCGTTGAATATGTCAACTCATCCTGAATTTGCTAATATAACGTGATCATTTTCAAAGTGAAGAGTTAATTTTAAGTTGTGTAGCTAGTGATACATATTTGTTATGGTAATTTGGACCTTTGAAAGTAGAAGCTGACCTTTAAAACAAACAAGCTACAAATTTCCTTTTTTAAAAACCGAACCAAATTGAATGATATCAAAGATGAAAAGTTGACTAGAAATCATGTGACCCAAAAAACCTCTACCAGTTCCTCATGTAATTTCTTAATTGAGTGTTCACTTAAAAGAGCTGCTATTTGGGGCCGGGGTCGATAGCTCAATCTTAGATCACATGTCTACGTTTAATACCTGGTCTCTGGTGTATCCCCCAACTCACCCTCAGCACTGCCTGGCAAGGATTGTCTCCTATAAAAACTGATAAAAGTTTATAATAAACTGAGATCTTAAGCCATAAATAGTCTGTAGTGCCAGTTAAGTTGTTCTAAGACTAGAGTCACCTAAGAATAAGCAACATTCATATCACAGCTTTATTTACATTTTATTAGTAATTTATCATTTATTTCTGAAATAGAAAGTTACTTTGGTAAAATGCTAGATAGCAAATACTGTGTACTTGATGTGTACTGGGAAAAAATAAGTATTGAACATACCATTGAAGACCTTTTAATTGAGGCTTTTTTTCCATTTTATATGTAAGAAAATGAGCCATTGGAAAGGGTCATAGAATTTTTCTAAGATTATCTTGACACTAAATAGCAGTATCCTGAAATTCTAAAATAATAATTTTGCCTCTGGTGTGCTTTTGTGGCCTGTAATTTTTATATATACCTACAGAAAAGATAATCACTAGGAAGTCTTTTCCTTTGGCTAATATGCAGCAACAATTGGTTTCTCTAAACCCTCTACATCTCTGTAACTCAGAATGCAAACATCTGATTTTGTAGATGCCAGAAGATTCCCTAGTTTAATCTTGATTAATTTCGATACTTAAGTAAAAGAAACTTGCAATAATATCCCATCATGAAGATTCAGTTTATAAGGTGTTAACAATGTTGTGGTGTTATTAACAGAATGGATTGTTATCTCACCAACTCATTAGTCCTAACTTTAGTACCTCTGAAGGTACCTATACTTCCAGATATAGCCTACAAAGAGGCAATGGAGGTAATATAAGGTCACTGAGTGGCCCTAATTCATGGTGACTAGTAACCCTATAAAAAGAGGAGATACATGCACTCCATACCCACACATGATAAGCCATGCAAAGACAGAGTAACAGGGTCATCTAAGAGTCAGTGAGAAGGTACTCAAAACAATGAGCCTTTGCAAATACTTCGTTCATCAACTTGTACTCTATGAGAAAACTTTAAAAAATTCTCTTAACTAAGCCACACAGTCTGGTAGTTTGTCACATTCTGAGAGATTTTACTGTTACCATAAACATCAACAAACTAAATTAAATATTGTAATACATCAAGACCCCAGTTATTGATTTTGTTTGAGTTCTATTTGGTATAATGTACAAAATATTTGAAATTCTTGTCACTGGATCTGACTGATGATTATTTCTGTTTATTAGTCTTACCTAAATTTCTGCATTTGGAAAAGCATTTTTAAAAATAACCAGGAAAAGTTTTGTATTTTGTACTAGCAATTACCCAGCTGCACTTGCATCTGTTTACTAGGGCTGATCTGAATACAAACTGGACGTGCTCACTGGATGTCTTCACACAGTTACTCAAGCACACATCATGTAAAGAGTAAACCTTGCAGATGCTCAATGAATTTGTCCTGAGCAGGCCACAGTAGTCATGCCTGACAAATAATGTCAAAGAGTGCAGTTAAAATAAGAAGAAAATATAAGCATGACTAACGGGGGGGTGTGGGGTGAGCGGGAGGGGAGGAAAGAAACCTCAAAGAGCAAGAAAACTACCTAAGGAAAAGAGTAAGCCACATCCAAAGAGAGTAAAAGAGATGGTCCCTAACAAAAGTCCCTTTAATTGTCAATTCAATAAATATTTTTCAAGTGTATCCATGGTACTTTGGGAAAAATTGAAATTTAGAAATTAACCCTGTCTGACCTCAAATACTTCTTGATATGACATAGGGGAGGGAAAGCCCAGATATAAACTGCCACATTTTTATATAGTCTTTGATAAAATCTGTGATGGAAATTAAAAAGTGTAATGAAGCCACAGTGGATGGAGAAGGTCACTCTGACCAGGGCATTGGACAATAACTGCTTGGAAGGATGTTTATGTCACTCTCAAAGCTGTGGAACATTTACTCAGGTAGGGTTGCAGAGAGAGTTTTCTAAGCAGAAGGATTAGCAGGACTGTGACCTGCTTAAATTAGGGGGAAGTGCTAAGGCAAGGCATCATTGATCCTGAACTTGGAAGCTAAAGACCTGGGTTTGAGTTCTATGTTCTCCATTTATTTGATTTTTAATTTCAAAATACCTGTGTGTGAAATTACTCATCTGTGAAGTGGAAGTAATTATTGAAGCCTCTATATTATAAGGATCAAAATGAGTAACTTGTATGAAATCCCCAGTGAGTGAGAAGTAATATAAAATACATATTGTAAAACTTAAGATTTGATTCTGTAGAACATGGGGATCCAGTAAGGATTTTGTTCATAAAAGTAAGATAACCAGAGCAGATATTTAAAGATATACCTGAGGAGTGCAATACATAAAATAAATCAGAGAGCAGAACATTGTCCGAGAAGGATGATCCATTGGGAAAATATTACATGAAACGTGTTAGTTATCAAAGGATTGTGTATTTGGAAGAGAATGAGCAGACTTGATAGCTGTTATTTGTAACAATTTGAAGGTCTGTCCTTTAAAATATTAGATACATATGGCATGTGTGTTTTATAAATTACGTGTTTTATAATATGTCTTATATTATATAAAAACATCGAACTTAAAACAACAATTCAGTATTTCCTTTTCTTTCTTGTTTTTTATTGGGGGCAGCAAGACCAACAGTGCTTTGGCTTGCTTCTGTCTCTGCTCAGCATCACTTCTGAGGGTGCTCAGAGTCCATATATAGTACCAGGGATCAAACCCAGGTCAATCATATGCAAGACAACGTACTTCCAATCTCTTAGCCCCAACAGTTCAGTTTTGAGACAATGAACCTGATGCAGGACTGAGATAGTGGAAACAGGGAAAAGGTGATAGATATGAACACTCACAGGGAAAATGGTAATAGAATATACTCACTAGGACACAGACTGTTCTCAGAGCATCAGTTTTTAGTCCTGTGTTCTTTGCTTAAGCAGTAGCATGACCTATATTGCAGTATCGAACTTCTGCATTTTCTTAGTTTTTTTTGCCTGTAAAAGAGATTTAAAAAATTGCATTGTTCCAATAGCATTAAAATACTTCACATATATTTAAATCATTAAAGGAAAGAGTAAAGAGCATAAGGGAGATAGAGAAATCAAAGATTCTATGAAATATGTAAGTTATCAAAGAATGGTGTATTTGGAAGAGAATGTGCAGACTTAATTTCAGTTAAGTTGGAACCATTTGAAGGTCTGTCCCCTAAACAATTAGATATGTATGGCGTGAGCCTTTGACAAATTACCTGTTTTATAATTATCTTACATTATGTAAAAACACAGAACTTATAACCAAGCATCTTTTTCTTTTAATTTATAGATTCTTTTTATTGGAGATTCAACCAACAGGGGAATGATGTACTATCTGATTGAGAGACTGAACGAAACCTTGCAGGAATGGCAGAAAGTGCATGGCACTAAATTGTATCATAACGTCAATGGTGGGAAGACTTTGATCAGTTATTCCTACTATCCCCAGTTCTGGATAAGTCCTTCCTTGAGACCAACATTTGAAAAAGCACTGGAACATCTCTTGCACAGGTACAAAGGAACTATTAGGAATGATCAACATTACAATATACTTGGGTTTTACTAGCTGTCATATTGCTTCCTGCATATCATATGTGCTGAAAAGCTTAAAGACCAAGCTGTACAGCTCAAAAGAACTTGGCTATGACAAGGAGGTCTTGTGATCAGGAGACCAGACATGGTTCAATGAAATGTGAGGCAATGCTGTTGAAAATGTTTACCATCTGTTTTAAGGTAACATATGTTATTTTTCTTTCTGCATTTCAGATCACGTCCTCTGGAGAATACGAGCCAGACTGTATTGGTTGTTGGTGGTGTTCAGTGGCTTAATTCCCATCACCTACAAATTATTCACAAGGTTCTAAAGAGGTAAATTTCAGAATTAGTAATTGTCCATAGTTTTTTAAGGAAAAGGAAAAGAGTCACTATCAATTCCACTAGATTTTATCAAGTTTTATTTACAAAGTAACTCATAGTTTAGAAATAAGGAATTAAAGCTTAGTTCAAATATTCTTAAAAGACTTGTATATTCAATGGTTATTTGGTTTCCAAATTCACTCTTACTATCTGTCATATGTGACCATTGACACCAAAAACACTTCTAATAATACCAATCTATGATTATTTTACAGGGAAAATTTGCTCAATATTCTGGTTATCATCAAAACTTTGGGAATTGGCTTCCACTTACCCGTTGATGGAGTGCATTTCTTAACACAGGTAAGGCTTTGTCCTCCAGACTGTTAGAACCCTGTGATTCCTGCAAAGTTCCTTGCTGGAGTCTAAGGAAGGCAAATCATAATATTTGATCATCGTCATACAAACCAAAGGACATAATATAATTAAGGATCAAGATTTCAAATCATAATTATAGTAATTCCTAGAGATAAAGAAAGTATCGACTATAAATATGCTATATATAGTAGTTTGAATTCTTCCAAGAAATGGGGAGCTACACTCTGATCACTTGATCACGTGAATCCCGTTATTCATCGATTTGCTCGAGCGGGTGCCAGTAACATTTCCATTGGATCCTATCACGTGCCAATGTAGCGCAATGGCATCTGGTTGATTCAGGAATATGAAGAGCCTCAAACCGTTCCTTCAGGGTCTTTACAAGGAAGTCTGACCATCTTGTAGGTGGGCGGCCACGTGATCTTTTGATATCCCGTGGGATCCAGTCGGTAATGGCTCTAGTCCAGCGGTTGTCTCCAAATCGCATTACATGTCCAGCCCATCTGATTTTCGATGCCTTGGCAAACGAGACAGCATCCCTGATTCTGGAATAGCGACGGAGGTCAGAACTCCGGATTCCTTCTCTCACTTGAGTGAGGCGTGATATTCCAAGCATAGCTCTTTCGATTCCTCTCTGGGAGACCCGAATAGCATTCTCATTCTGCTTTCGTAGGGCCCAGGTCTCTGAGGCGTATGTTAATGCAGGGAGAATGGTGGAGTCAAAGAGATGTGCCCGGAGCCGGAGGTTCTTTGTCTTTGTCCTTTTAGCTATTTTTTCGATGCCTTTGAAGGCATTCCATGCCGCTCTCTTCCTCCTGCACAGCTCAGGTTTTAGGTCGTTCATCATGTTGATTTCTCAACCTAGGTACCCATAACTATTTATTACACTCTGATAAAATTTTCAAATGGAAGGGATAGATTAGAGCTCTTGCTTTAAGTTCCCCTACATCCCGCTAATGTTTCATATACCTTTAAAGGTTCATACTGAAGCCAAAAATAAAATAGTATCAATTAGTATTTTGGGAAAGAGAGGCTTTTCTGTTTTCTATTTTCTCCAAATAGTAAAATAGAGCCCTTATTCTGACTGACTAATTTTGCAAAATATCTTGGTAGTGTATGATTAGAGTTCCCTCCGTTTGTGTATTTATAAATAAGAGGAATTTTGGAAACCCTGAGAAGTTCTTATAGGTGACAGTAAATTAGTCAGAAATCTGGAACAAAGGCTTAAAAAGAAAACGGAAAGCTCTACAGGCTAGAACACTATATGTTCTACCTCAAGGTGAGTTCTCAGGCAGATGAGTTCATGCACAAATATAGGTATTGCTGGTGGTCTGGTAGTTGGGGATATAGGAAACTGTCCATTTTCTGGATTTACTTTGGGGTCTATACTAAGTGTACCTGACTGTAGCACAGATTACATGACTTACTACCCTTTCTTTAAATGTTGTCCATCTAGACTTAACATCTGTTATAAAAGCAGGAAAATTCTAAAAAGTGACCCACAAAAAAGCCTTAGTCTCTTTGGATTAGGAAGAGTTGATGAGATTGGAAATAAATTGATGTATTGCATATCTGGGATGTTTAAAACTTGCCATGGTTAGAAATTGGAAGAAGGATTAGTTGATCATAGCAATCGATTATGAGTTGTATTTCCTTTAATGCCATCTAAAAGCATTTCCTTCCTAAGGACTCTGCTAACACCACTTTGTTTTTTTAACTGGAGTCTCTTATAGTCACTAGGGTACCTGTGGCATGAACCATTTAGATTCCTAACTCAAGATAAACTCATTCCAGCATATGGCAAAAATTTCTTCAAGATTTACAGTGTGTCAGAGAGTGTGTAAAACATTCTTAATGCCTCCAGGACTTTGAGGGTGCTTAGAAATCTCTAATTGGCAGAAGAGAAAGGGAGTGAAGAAGATAAGGTCAAATAATGAAATAAAGAAAAAGGAATACTAACATGTGAAGCAGAAAATAAACCTAAACTCACCACATGCTCAGGTAACTGTTCCAGGCTTGGCCCTTCTCTTCCTCCTATCCCTTACTGAGTAGACTTAACCCATGCTATCAGTAAATAAGCACACGTGTTCAGACACTGATATACACACACTCACAACACCGCTGAGCTCAATCATGTTAAATATGTTTGGGCTTCTCAGGCTTTCCATCCTCTCAGTTTCATCCAGATCTTTGCAATCACTGTTCTTTTTTCTTAAACCCAATAGTCTACCACATCCTCACCCATAGAACTTCAATTGTTAGTTTAAGTGTGCTATATCCTCTAGGAAGACTTGATCGGTGCATGAAACTCTATTGGCTGCCCCGCCAGGAGCACTTAAAATAGTCTCTCATGTCCCATTCTTGTCACTCAACAAATAAACTATTTAGTTGACATCCTTTTTTAACCACATGAGCACCAACCACAATTTTATTTAAGTGTATTTCAATAAACATTAAAAATGCATAGATAATATTTTAAAAGTGTATTTCAATAAGCACTTTAAAAATGTGGACATTCGCAATGTTCATATTCACAATGTATGCTTTTTTGTAAGATTTGTATTTATTTCATACTGTGAAAAATTTGTAATTTTGAAATATCTAATATATCACTCCTTTATTTAATTTTCCTTTTTGATTATTATACGTATCACCATGAGATATACAAACAAAGATGTTCATGATTGGGTTTCAGCCATACAGTGTTCCAGCACCCATCCCTCCACCAGTGCACACTTCCCACCACCAATGTCTCCAGATTCCTTCCCCTCCCCAGCCTGCCTCTATGGTAGGCACTTTGCCCTCTTCTTTTTGTTTGTTTTTGCTAGACCAATGTCTTCTGAGAGAAAGTGTGAGAGAAGTCTGCATTGCTCCTTCTTATGCCCCAAATGCAAAATGTAATAGTTAGCACACAGTAGAATCTCAAAAATATTTTATGCCAAAATTGGTGGATGGTGCTCTGTTTAATTTGGCTGTTCCCAGATCAACCCTTCAGAACTGAGACATTCATTCTACTGGGCTGCTAGAAGCAAAGTGCTCTAATTATTAATGACATCTGAGTCCCAGTAAGAGCTGCCTTTCACTGCAGACTCATAGGGCCTCTGAGGGAGTAATAAGACTCGATCCCTTTTCATTAATATGTACCAACAACTCGAAGGGTCAAACCAGGACTAGAAATCCTAATAGTGTTAGTGAAGGGTTCTATTGCCATTTCATAGAAATGCAATTTATCTCTCTACCTTGGTCTTCCTCTTTCACTATTGTTGGAGTTGATCCTTCCTCCTTCACTCCATTGTTGAAGGTTCTACTACTACCCTACTGCTTGGAGAATTCTCAGAGTTAAATTTCCCACAAACCAGTCTTTCTCTAGAAAATGTTCTCTAGAAGCTACTATAAAATTTAATTTATTTTTCATCATTAGACACTTAAACTTGCCAAAAATACTTGTAACCATCAGATAACAATATTGAGCATAATTTTTATGTGATGCTGAGGACAAAACTTTAATACGTCTTTTTTATTCCAGATGTTTTATCTATGAGCTTTTCTACTTGCTGTCAACTTTAAATATCACATAAAACTAGACTAGCAAGCACAATAGGGAAGGCAGAAAACTAGACATATTTTTGCATCTTTAAATTACAGTTGTATTAAGAATGCAGGTGTGCTAGCTTAGGCAGCAAGTATACTAAAATTGGAACAATACAGAGAAGATTATCATGACCCCCTGCGCCAAGAATGACATACAAATTCATGAAGCACTCCATATTTTTGTGGCACATCTACACAATGGAATATTATGCAGCTGTTAGGAAAAATGAAGTTATGAAATTTGCTTGTAAATGGATGGACATGGAGAGGATCAAGTTGAGTGAAATTAGCAAGAAGAAGACAGATATAGAATGACTGAATTTATTTGCATTATATCACTGTATCACTGTATCACTGTCTTCCGTTCATCATTGATTTGCTCCAGCGGGCACCAGTAACATCTCCATATGTCCTGTCTCATGCTAGTAGAGCCCAAGGGCATCTGCTTTCTCCAGGAACATAAATTTATATAGTATGATACCAATATCCAAGGTCAGGCAAAACATGGACCAGGAGGCCTTGTCAATAGGTGGAATCAACTGCAAATGTGTGGGAGTCAGAGGTTAGGTAAGACAGAGAAGTGTGCTAATAGTCGTTGAAAATGATAATACCAACCTAGAATTGAGCATTGAATATAGGCAATACACATGGGATACACATGGGGTACACATGATAACCTCTAAATATATGTATTGAAATCCACAATGGTGTAAGAGAAGGAAGAGAGAGAGAGAGAGAAAGGAAGAGAGAGAAAGTGAGAGAAAAGAGATAAAGAAAGAACATACCATAGAAGCCAGTATGTTCCTGGGAATTGGGGCAGGGAATTGGGGACATTGGTGCTGGGAAATGGGCACTTGTGGAGGGATGGGTGCTGGAACATTGTATGACCGAAGCCACACATGAACATCTTTGTAATTGTATATGTCACGGTGGTTAAAAGGGGCCGGAGCAATAGCACAGTGGGTAGGGCGTTTGCCTTGCACCGTGGCTGACTCAAGTTTAATCCCTAGCATCCCATATGTTCCCCCTAGCACCGTCAGGAGTAATTCCTGAGTGAAGAACCAGGAGTAACCCCTGAGCATTGCCGGATGGGTGTGACATAGAACAAGAAAAAAAAGAAAAATATTAAAAATTAAAAATATAAAAAATTTAAAAAAAGAATTCAAGTAATTTGCTTTTTTTAAAAAACAAATGGATAGATTTGTTCCTTTTGCTCTTTAGAAAAATGGAAATAGGGCCCAGCGTGAAAGTACAGCTGGTTGGGCATTTGCCTTACACAAAGCCAATCTGGGTTCAATCCCAGTATCCCATATAGTCCCTAAGCACCGCCAGGAGTAATTCATGAGTGCAGAACTAGGAATAACCCCTGAGCATTGCCGAGTGTGACCCAAAAAGCCAAATAAAAAGGAAGAAAAAAAAAGTAAAGTGCAGTTCCCCCACTAAACCAATTGCAATCTTCAAGAAACATATCAGCACAGGGTTTTCCCAGTATGGTTTTTTATTAGAGTGACTGTCTGGGAACGGGACAAATGTAGAAGCAGACAAGAAGAGCTATAAAACACTGTGCCCAATGCATATCATCCAATTTTGTATTCAATATTTTGTGTCTTCTATGTAGAGCAAAGTGAATCTGGCTGTAATGTGTTTGACGTGAAGGACAATGTGTTTGATGTTTAGGAAGGGTGGAGGAGGTATGAAGAACCTCAGACTGTATGTAGTCTGAGAAGATCTTGGTCGTGCAGCTTCTGAAGTCAGAGTAGCTCATCTCAGGAGTGAACCTCCACGAGAGCACACTACTTAAAGGTTCTGCTGTTGTAGACTGAGAAAAGGAGGAGGAATTTGATCCAAAGAAGCAGCAGCTAAGTTTTATCTCAGTTCAATAGCTTCCTGAAGCCTGTTCCACTTAGGTTCACCCCTTACACATGCACCTGGCAAGCTGCACTCTCCTAGGAACGCTTCCAGAAACCAACTGCCCCTCTGGCCCTGATGAGGGCTCTTTTTCTTTCTCGTAAAACTGAACCTGGTGTATATATCTCCAGTAAAGGACTTATTACTTTTTTTTGGCTATTTGCTTTTCCTGTTCTAATGCAATGTTTTATGAGCAGGCACTGCAGTTTCTCTTTTTTCCTCTTTGCTTTTTGAGTCATACCTGGTGATGCTCAAGGTTTACTCCTAGCTCTATACTCAGAAATTACTCCTGGCAGTGCTCAGGGGACCGTATGGGATGCCGGGGATTGAACCTGGGTCGACTGTATCCAAGGCAAATGCCTTACCCTACTCCAATCCCAAGGAACATAATTTCTTTATCTTTATATTCTGACCCTCAGCATAGCACACCTCATGCTAATTATATTATGTTAACTAGATATATGGTAATTAATATTCAGATAACCAAATAATAGAGATCCATTAAGATAGAGAGAACATTTATAATTTTCAAATTGATTATTTTAGATATGTGAATGATTTGGAGGAGACAACAACCTACTTCTTGTAGAAAAAAAATATCCAAGCTGTTGTTGATATATATATTTTTTGTTATTTATTTTATAGATACATAATGTTACATTATATTGGGGTATATTTCTTTTTTGTTGTTGTTTTTAGAGAAATACAGTAGTTTCTTGAGGGAGGCTGCCGGTTCTGAAAGCCTGTGATGAGAGAGAGAGAGAGAGAGAGAGAGAGAGAGAGAGAGAGAAGATCAAAGTGTAAAGAAAATTCATACCTAAAGAAGGTGCAGGCAACTCCCATGTGTAATGCTGTCAAGTGCCTATGCACTCCAAGTTTAGATGCAGGTGATCATAGAGTGGAATAAAAGACTGTAAAACCCAATCCTTAGTGGGAAACTTCCCAGTGTATTAGGTGGGGGATAGGTCAGAGAAGGAGTCACTTGACAATAACGTAGGGAAGTGGTCACTTTGGAAGAAGACTGGATGTTGAAAGGATATGCATGAAACTCTATCTGTAATAGTATTGTAAAGCACAGAGTCTAAAATGAGAAAAAGAAGAAAAAAAGAAAAAAATGTGCCTGCTATGGTTGCAAAGTCGTAGGGTGAGGGGGAAATCAGGGACATGGTGGAGGGAAGTGGATTGTGATGAAGAGATTGGTCTTGGAACATTGTACACATAAAAATCTAATCAGGAATAATTTTACAACTTTGGAATTTATGGTGATTAATAAAAATGGAATACAGTAGAAAACTAAAAATAATGAAGCCTATGTATATTTAATAAATGCATATTAAACTATCTTACAATGGATCCAATAATATTTATATGATTTCCACCTGAATTATTTATTATAAAACATTGCCTATTAATAAATTTTTGCATGCCTCTACTTTGTAATCCAGGCTGAAGTGCGGAACTTATGGAAAGAAAATGTCATCATTCTGGATGCTGCAAAAAAAATATGGCTATGAAGTGGTTGACACATTCACTATAACAATGGGACGATACAAAGAGTTTTTGCAGGGGAAGTGTGGGTGTCACTTCCATGAGGTACTTACACTGCTTTCTGGTTTTTGTAGCTTCTGATGTTTTACGTTTTCTCATTGCATCTTTGAATTTTCAGCATTACTATTGTATTTAAGAAGCTATGTCAGAGTGGAATTAAATGATGTCTTCATTATCACTCAGCCCAACTATATAGCTATCTCAAGTCTAAGTTCTACAATAGAAGGTGTAAAAAATTGCATTCTTGTTGACTGAAAACTAGCATCATTAGTCACCACATCTGTGAGCCTTGCCTTACCTAACAGACTCCAACTATTCCATCAGAAATCATGTCCAAAGAAATTGGCAGGTAACTTTAGTGGAATCAACTTGCAAATCTACTATACTTAATGAGCCAAGCTACTTAAAACATTCCATCATTGTTTTTATTAAATGCAGAATAAGAGAACCTGCATTTTGAATTTTAAATTATTTTTGCTTCCATGGGTGAAAATAGTTTTATATGTAGACATTAATAAAATATGCTTAGATAATAAGATGATAGTAGAAAGGAGAGATTTTACCTTCTTCCAGTCTGTTCTTTCAAACCTCTGTCTTCTTCTGAATAAAATCCTGGTAAGTCTCAGAATTTTAGAAGTACTTTCAGATAGTAAAAGAACCCCATCACTTTGAAACAGATGAATATCACTTCAGTACTAAAATCTCAAAGTTTAAGTTATATTTATAGAAATGATTTACTTTCCCCCCCATTCAGGTCTGCCTCAAATTCAAAAACCCCAAAAATGGTAAAGGAGTGGAATAATTTTTTTTTTATTCTATAGCCCCATCTTTCTCTGTTACTCTTCTTTGTCTTCCCAGGATTGAGTTAGAGAAGAGATACTAATGGCAATAAGTCTTAGTCGACTGGCATAGTAAAATTCATTGATGTGCTCTCTGGGTATAAAATACTAATTCTTACTTAGGGTATTTTGTAGCCTTCCTGACAACATTCCCTGCTGAGGCCTGAATAGTAATTTCATTTGATGCAGGTAATATAACATTTGTAACATCACTCCTTCCTTGTTCCCTGGTTTCTAATTGTTCTTTGATCTGTTAGGAGTCATGTTTTCCCTCAAAGCATCTTCAAAAACATTCAAAATAACATTAAGTTCTTATCAAATAACATTTGATACACAAGAAATATTCAAGTACCTTGCTCTGGTGTTGCTGGAAATAGTTTCTACTGTAGCTCTCTTTCCCTTTATTGCTTTTAAGGTTTCTCTCACACGGTTATTGCTATAGTGAAATAACACACCAAGAGGAAGGAAGACAGCACAGCACTTAAAAAATTCTTTTTGTGGAAATTCTCTCCTCATTTCCCTACACATGTTATTAGACAAGGGTTGGCAAAACTGAATTTTTTTTCATGCTTTGCAAAGTTTGCATTCATCTAGATACTGCTTTCGATTGGACTGCAAAGTAATTTCAGTACTACTGTTTGCTCTAGATAGGAGGAATTTCTTTTGAAACTGTGATTAAAGGTGTCATTTGAACACAGTGTCAAATATTGATTCTTTTTTTTTCTTAAACAGCCTCTCACTGCCACTTACTTTGGGGTGGGGAGGTGGTTCAGTAATAGAATTCTTACCTTATATTATGGGAATCTGGGAGATTAATTCCTAGCTCTGTGGTGGAAAAAAAAAATCCCCTAAAACTCAAAACTCCTCAATTATTAAGACAGTATATAATAGATTGATTGGTGACATAGCAATTAAAGTTTTTTTGACTTTGCTTTTCAACTCTTAATAGATTATAAGACTCAACCTTGATCTCAGAATTTTGTGGATACCCCAAATTAACATTACACTGGTCAGTATAATCATGGTGGCATATTACAACACTTGAGTGGTTTAGAAGTCTAAATAGGGAAGAGTCTTCCCCTGAGTTTTCGTATGATTCCAATTAAAAAAAGAAATGCCCTGCCCACATGATTGTTTTGTCATAGTATCAGCCAGTTGATATTAAGATTTATGGAACTGGGAACTATAAAAATTATATTTTGAATCATCAGAGCTAAAATATTGGATTATAATAACTAATAGAAAACATACTTAAGTTTTATAATAATGACTTAAACATGTCAGGTAAAATTATTTCACTTACTTGATTTTGTATTTTTCTGTTTACTTATCATATTCAGTAGTATTTTAATTCTGTTTATAATCAATTCTGACCTATTGGAAAGCCAGAAGGTTTTTCCCCAAATAATCTCAGTTACTCTGAAGTAGCATCATTTATTTTATATTTTCATGTTGAAATTGAATAAATTTTTAGGGGTTTTGTCTTTTCAGTTATGTACATCTGATAAGATGATTCTTTTTCAACTTACTCCCTTCACCACAAACTTTCCAAACGTATGCATCACTTAGGCATGCTTGGTGCTTAAATCCTGAATAATTTGTACCATTGGGCCTAAAGAAGTTTTAGTGCTGACATTCATATTTTATAATCTTCCTAAATCATAACCCAGCATCCTGAATCACTGTGAGCTTATCTAAACCAATTAAGAATTCCTTTATATTCCCCCATAAAAATACTTTCATGATGAATGTAGTAAGTCAGGACAACACCAAATAAGGATCACCTGAGAATAATTTAAGGGTATAAATTCATCAATAGCATTTCTCCTTTTGTGCTCATCTTATCAGCTGACAATGAAGTTTGTCATTCACTATACAAGAAATACAATCAACTGTATTAGAACCATAAGAAATTGAGTCTGAGAGTCTTGTATCTTCTTAACTTTGAGTTAAACCATTCTCACAGCCAATCCACAAATAACTGAGAAGAATTGGTGCAATGGCTACTGAAGATCTTAATGTGTGTTCTTCAGTTTATGGTGAGAATTCTGTTGTAGACATAACAAACCTTCAGTAGGGTCTTGTTGCAAAAGGTGAGATCAAAGGTCTCCAGGCAACTCTTTCATCTCTGAAGACTCTGAGACTATGTTGCCACCACAGATCTATAAACAATTTCTCAAGTGGTGAGCATCAATTTTAACTAAAATATTCCTGCTGATTAGAAAAACAGGTGTTTCCCTTTATGGGTTGAAATGGAATTTTGTTTTCCCATGTTGATGC
The DNA here is from genome assembly GCA_021461705.1 of Cryptotis parvus. Classification (NCBI taxonomy): domain Eukaryota; kingdom Metazoa; phylum Chordata; class Mammalia; order Eulipotyphla; family Soricidae; genus Cryptotis; species Cryptotis parvus. Next base: position 66,209 of record JAJIBD010026933.1, read on the forward strand.
AGGACAACAAACAGGATCCAGGTAACTTGTACATAAAAGTGGTTTTGGATGGAAGCTTTAGTTATGAGGCAAACATCTGTGAACAAGCTAAAACCTGGAAAGGATGCAACAATATTACCGGTTTGAATCTGGCTGCAAAAGAGGCAAATGCACAACCAATTGTTACATGATTACTAGTTTTACCAATTGTATATGCCTTTAATGATTTCTTCTGGTTGAGTGACAAAAATAGCTACAGCTTTTCATTCAATCCAATAATAAACAATAACAAACTCTGGCAATGCTCTCCAGAAGTAATATCGGCTAGAATCCTTTAATTCTGGTAGCAGGGGAGGATGAGATTTTAAGTTCTCTTTTTAGAGATAACATCCTATTATTATTTAATATTTGTCTTATTTTATTAATTATTTAATCTTAATTTTTTTTAAAGCCTGTGCTTTTTTGGAGGTTTCTCCTTCAATATTATAAGCCTAAAGTTGTTGTCTTTTTCCCTTCAAACATTAAAAGTTTGCTTCTAAATAAATAGCATCAAGAAAGACAAGTAAAAAATCCTTAAATCCACATGACTAAAATATCTGAAGAACTTTTAAGGAATAAAAGTATTTATGAAACCTCCTCCCATAAATAGTTAATTTGAAGAGAAGATCACAGAATTTACTATCAATTGCTATTTATATATATATTAGTAATGAAAATATAAATCTACTAAACTGTTTTATAAATGGAAGAACATTCTGTAGGACTTCCATAAGTATCTAAAACCCATAATGTACCCGAGGGGGAAATTATATCCCCTTTTTTTTTTTTCTAGAAGTTATGAATTTATCATTTGTATGAGAAAACTATAAATGTATAGATGTATAAATCTCATTTGTATGAGAAGTGTATAAATGTATAAATCTCATTTGTATAATAAATTTATACACTATAATTTATACACTGGAGTTATTTTTTACTTCTCTTAATTGATTTCCAGCCCTGTAACAACCCCAGCCAGGTAGAAACCAACTCCTCTTTACCTCCTAAATGTCTCCCCAAGTCTTTCTCCTTATACTCTGCTCTAATACTGACCATGTTTGTTTATTTTTTTTTTTACTTAATCAACCAGCATTGTTTTATTGGAACAGCTCTTTATGTTGCAGGTGTTGTTTGTTTTGGGGGTAAAACTGGTGGTGTTCAGGGGATACTCTTGGTGTCATGCTCATGAGTTACTTCTAGAGATGCTTGGGAATATAACATACGTCTCTAGCATGCAAAGGACGGGTTCCCATCCTATGAGCTAACACCCCATACTGAGAGTCTAGTTCTTAAGTCATGTAGTATTGCACAAAGTAAGCAAGATATCATCTCTGTCTTCAAGACACTATAGTTGTAGATATATATATATAGAAAAACAAATATGAAATAATATTTTAAATTGTAACCCTCTCCTTGACAACTCTTCAAGTTGATTGTTGAAGGCTGAAAATGCACTGATCAAGTTAAAAATGATGGCAGATGGTCGTTTCAATTACAGGGAACAATAAGAAACAAAGTAGTTTCGAAATAACCTTGATATTCATAGGGAAACACAAGAAAGTCTATGTATTATAGAATACCAAATATGAAAGATAAATGAGTAATGTTGGCTACAGTCAAATCATCATAAACTCCTCTAGATAATGGTGAACAACTGAATGGTTTTAAAGAGAGATTATATCATGGAACTTTTGCTTCTAAAATGAAGTTGATACTAAAAGGAGGAAACATTTGAGAAGTATAAGACAGGGTAAGGAGTTATAATACTTTTTTGGAAGTTAGGCAAGAAATGATAGTGGTTCACCCAAACCAGGACAGAGACAATAAGAATTCAGAAGAAAGAGGAAAAATCAAGCTCTAATAAAAACATATGTATGCATATTTATTGTGGCATGAGCAAGTAAAAATAATCAAAGATGATCCCTACCTCAGGTGACAGATCTTAACCAGTCTCTGAGATAGAGAATACTTGAAAAGGATACAAGTTAGGGAAAAGATGATGAGTTCAGTTTTAAACATGTTGAGTTTGAGATGCCTGTAGGACATCCAGTTGGAAAGATCTACCAGGCAGTTGGGCATACAAGTCTAAAGCTTGAGGGACAGGTTAGGGCTAGAGTCAAAGAGCTATAAGTTATCAAAAAATAGATAAAAGTTTAAACCTGGAAAATACAGAGAGAGAATGCATACTAAGAAGAAACTAATAAAAGTACTCTTGGGAACACCAATTTACCAATTTTGGAAGCAAATTTTGAAGAAATTGAATAACTTTGAGAACAAATTATAGGAGGAATTTGTTGGTAGTATCATGGAAAACCAAAGAGCAAAAAATATGTAATGAGAGATCAAAGAAAGAACAGACTGTTAACTGTAAAAGAATATTTTTAAAGTAGTGAGTCAGATTGTTTAAAGTGATAGGAAAAATTGAGAATAATAAAGTCCTTTCTTCCCATATTATAAATATTGCATTAGAATGTTGAGGCCAGAAAACCAGCTATAATAAAATGAAACGTAAAAGAAATAAGGAAAGTAGGACTAGTAAAACTTTACAGCAAAAGTAATAAGAGACTGCAATATAAGTAGCAACTTATCAGAGATACATCTTTGGTATACTTGAAGGCAGAGTGTAAGTGGTCAATGAACAGTAAGCAAGGTGTTAAGAAAACAGGAACAAATGTGATTATTGTAAGGGAGCCTCTGACAATGTGGAAGAGGATTGTGTCAAAAGAACTAGTAAGGTACTGGGAAATGAACAATCTGGGATTTTTCTCATATCTGTCATCGACTACTGCCATGTTTTTTGTCTTACTGTCTTTGTGTTTAGCTACTCAGATTCATCCCTCCCATAATGTTTGCATATTTCATAAATGTTTTGATTACTAAAAATTTTCCAAAGACTCTGCAGTGAAAAGCAATCACTGCATTTCTTACTACTTATTTTTCCTACATTCTTCCTCAAAGAAAGTGGCTCTAGTCTTCCTTTGTAGAATAATAATTAGTGATATGGCTAATTAGATAGCACAGAGATTAGAGTGCATGCTTTGTAGTAACAGGACCCTGGTTTGATTCCCCATAACTATATGTTCCACCAGGTATCACTAAGTATAGTCATGCTGCCCACAGACCATCACCGGTACCTGATGGTCCCTGGTACTGTGGGGTCCATATGCACTTCATCCCATACTGTCTGGTCCAGTTCCGTGGGCTGTTTCAATGAAGTCCCCTTCTGGTTAAAAAAAAAATATGTGTTCACTCATGTCACTTGTCACTTGTCTTCCCGTTGTTCAATGATTTGCTCGAGCGGCCGCCAGTAATGTCTCCATTCGTTGGGAATGAGGTCCATTATTGATACTGTTTTTTGTCGTATCAAATACACCATGGGTAGCTTGCCAGGCTCTGCCATGTCTCCGGGTTCATCCCATGGGGCCTGTTCTTTTTCTATGTCAGGCCATCAAGCATTCAGAGCCCACAGGGCAGAGCCCTGGGTATAGACAAGCCTGTCTCCTACCTGCCACTTGCCAACACAGCCGGGCACCACACCATACTTGCAACACTTCGAGGGGCAGAAACTATGAGTATTCACTTATAGTTTATGAATTAGTTCTAGCCAAATGAAACCTAACATATGCTATGGTCTGACTAGATTAGAGATAAACATTTTTATTAAGGACATTGGATTTATAATACCATTAATCATAGCTTTTGTGGGTACATCATTCTAATACCACACCCACCACCAGAGATTCTGCTTCCCGTCACCAGTGTCCCAACAACCCCTTCAAACCACCTCCATGTAAGCTTAGTTCTGTAGGGAAATTTTTCAACAATTTTCTTTTTATTTTTCTATTCTTTCAAAAGTTTTTGTCTTGTTTTGGGGGCAACACCCAGTGGTACTCAGCCCTTCCTCATGAATCTGCACTCAGAGATCACTCCTGGCAGGGCTCAGGAGGAGGCTATATGTGATGCCAGAGAAGGGAACCCAGTTGACTGTATGCAAGGAAAGTGCCCTTCCTACTCAAATATTTCTCTGGGCCCAAGTTTTCTTTTTTAGTGTCAATTATAATCAGTGCCCTATAGCATGGTAAAACTAGCATAAAGATTAAAGTCTAAATTGGATGGAGGGCTAGAGAGATAATAAAGGGATTAAGGTATACTTGCTTTACAACCCCGGTTGGATCTCTAGTGCCTCATGTTGTCCACCGTGCACTGCCAGGAGTGATTCCTGGGTGCAGAGCAAGGAGGAGCACCTGAATACTACCAGGTATTATTCCAAAACAAACAACAATAATACTCATTTTTAAATCATGGCTTAAATACTATGGTAAGATGGTTACATGCATTTATCTTCTCTTCCAGTTGATAATCTAAGACTTTAAAACTAAAGCTAACTTGCTTCTCCAAAAATAGAATAAAGAATAACTCACACTGGTAAGAAATTGAGTGCAGTTTCATTTTGAGAGGTGAGGCTTTCTGCTTTGCATATGCTCTAAATTGTTCGGACATGAGGGGTCAGGGTCTATGAAAGACAGAGCTAAGATACTGCTCACAAAGTAATTAAAAGCTAATATTCAAAACTGGTGATCCTCACCCTACCTCATAAGCCTATATCCACACATTAGAATTTCTTTTTAAAATTCAACAACAGAGTGCCTAGACACAGAAAATACAAGTATTGAATAACACAACCTCTATATTGAGATGAAGGAGAGGGAATTATATGACAGTCTGTTCAAATTCCTTAGTTTGAGGCACAAGTTAAAATATAGGAAGTCATCAGGGCCCCACTAAGAGATGCATGCCACAGGTCTCTCCATCAACCACAATGGACAGACAAGATCCTATGCTTGCCTTTTCAGCATTTCTTAACTTACCATTGTGTCCATGAGACAAGACCCATAAGCTAACTTGCAGCAGCTTGGAAAAATACTTACCAGTCAGATGCAGGTAACATCTGAGCACTACAAAACGTTATCCCAAAATGATTCCTAGGACTAAAGCATATGGACAGACTCTTATGGGGGAGAGCCCACAATAAATGAAAGAGCTATAAACTCAGACAAAGCACCAGGCAAGTTATTTCACTCAGCTAAAGGACCTCTTGCATCTTCTTCACAAATATTCTATTTTTAATACACTTTCCTTTTTGTCTTTAATTCACTTGGTGAGTTCTTTCACAGGACGACATACCTATTTACCATCTCCAACAAGCACATAGCATAAATAAAATAAATCTATAACCAAAATCAGATTAACAAAAAGTAAATGTTATCACCTTTCTGGCTGTTGTAAATGTGATGAGGTGTCTACTATCCAGTCAGAGATAGAAGAACTTTTCTCATGCGAAATCATATGCCCCATTATTAACTCTTTATAACTACTGTTGTAAAAAGTTGTGCTGAACAAATTCAACAGATGCAGGGGTTGAAATAATGGTCCAAACAAATTATTTCTAACATTTTGGTGCCTTTTTTCTTAAAGATGTCTGCTCAAGAGAGAAATAAATCTTGTGAGTTAAGATCAAAAGTTTCCAACACTCAAAATGTATAACAAAATAGAGTAGGGGAGGAAGTAAGCATAAGCATATACAATCACACCAACAAAGGCAAAGTATTCAGAGACATGAATATTCAACGGCTTAGGAAACTGAGGTTAAGACTCATTTCAAAACAGTAAAATGCTGATCTGTAGTAACTCCTAATCAACCTTCTCATCTCAGAGCAGACATTTTTGCCCAGGATTGAATTGTCTAGTGGTAGGAGTTTAAAAGCTCAGCTGTACAAACAAGAAGGGTTAGAGACTTGGAGATAGGGTAAGAGACTGAGTCATTGCAAATCTGGATATATAAAAAACAAAAAAATAAAAATACCCCTCATTTCTAAAGAAAATTTTAGTCTTGCCCTCTAATCCCTCGCATTTCACTAATCAGAAGTTGGATTCCCTTAAATCAAATTATGGCTTATTTCATGTGGTCATAATTAAATATGGGGGGTTGGATAACAAAATTTCTCATTATCTGAAAATTTGCAAGATTTTCCAAAATAGAATTATGGATTACAAGAAGTGACTCTAGCTATTGTTTGCCTTTTTATTTTTATTCCATTTCTGTGAATTAATTTTCAGCTCACTAGAGTTTGTGACTGGTTCTTGGATTAGTTGTTTTGTGTGTTGACTGACTCTGCAAAAAAAAATAAACTTTTTTGACTTTTAACTTTTTGGGTTACACCCGGTGATGCTCAGGGCTTACTCCTGGCTCTGAACTCAGGAATTACTCCTTGCAGTGCTCAGGAGAGCATATAAGTTGCTGGGGATCAAACCCAGGTCTGCTGTGTACAAGGTAAATGCCCTACTCTTGCCCACAATACTATCACTCTGGCCCTACTCTGCAAAATTTGGGGAAAAAAATATTACGAGTATATCTGCCCTTAAAAGACTCTATTAGCATATTTTATCTGCTCAATTTTGTATCTCCAACCTTAGAAAGTCATTATACTCAGACCTCTTCCCATGCAACTAATAATCATGAAACACATTTGTAATCATTCCCCCTAATCCAGTCTAGAGAGATTTTGGAACACATGCATTACTAAAAATTGTTTCCTATTTTGTTCTGTTGATCTGGAACTACATCAGAAGTCCTTTGGTATTATTCAGGTCAAGATCATTTGTAGGAGACATATTTGCTTGTACTCTCCCTGACAACCTTCCAACTCACTAAGCTTTCTCTTTGTGTACTGTCTTTTTAAAAATTCAAAGTTTTTTTCAGTAGTATCAATTAAATGAAATGGTAGTACCCATATTCTGATGCTATTTTTATGAAATCAATTTGAAGTGCTCAAGATACACTTCTAAAAGTAATAAAAGTTGCCTTATTAGTTCTGTTGTGAAATATAGAATAAAAATGATCATTTTTCTGGAAAGTGTTATAATAGCCATTAGCCAAAACCAACCAAGCAGAATTGTGACTATTTGTACACCTCATAAAATCACTGTGTGCCCAAGTTCTTAATAATGTAAGTGATGTAGAAAGATATGCAATAAACATAGCAATCTCTTAGCATATAGGAATCTAATGAAAAGTAAAAACTGCTTCTATATGCTGAGGCACAGAATTTAAAATAGTATTATAGCCACTCAAAAAATGTGATAGCCTGCATATCAAAATATATCTTATCATTATAGGACTTGTTTTTTTTTTTGTTTTTGTGCCACATTGGGCTGTACTCTGGATTTACTCCTGACTCTGAGCTCAGGGATCACTCATTGGTGTGTGGGGAGACTATGTGTGGTGCTGGGAATCAAAGCTGATCAGCAGACTTTAGAGGAAAATATCAAAATGATTATTTGAAGGGCTGGAGAGAGTACAGCAGGTATGGTCCTTGCCTTACAAGTGGCAACACAAGTTCCATCTGCAGCATCGCATTTGTTGCTCTGAGCACTGCCAGGAGTAATTCCTGAGTGCAGTCAGTAATCCCAGGCATGGCAGAAAAAAAAATTATTATTTGACATGCCTCTTTGAAATAGCGCGTGCAAGCACACACACACACACACACTCACACAAACACACACAAACACACACACTACTACATTGCTTTCCCAGTGGCCTAGGGATATTCTTCAAACTTAGAGATCCATATATTTATGTCACTTCTTAGAATTTGACCTTGCTTGAAGTGAGCATGGTCTACAAACACAAGTCCTTAGTCTCTGCTTCAAGGCCTATGTCTTTGATCATTGTTTTCTAATAGGGTATTTGCTATTATTATGTTGCTCTAGAACTGAATTTACATTGCTAACTGTTCTCTTCCAAAACCACATTCCAGTTAAAACTTGTATTTAATTTTAATAATCCTAAATTTTGAGGACACAAATGGGAACATCACTCATAAGATGAAAAGAAATAAGCGATTGTCTCTTCACCATACAGATATCAAAAATTTTCAACTTCCAAAACATATCCAAACCTTATAAATGAAACTAACGTTTTCCTTCTACTTTAGAGTCAAGGAGGTAGTATTTTGGAATTCAGAGATAGATATTTGATAACACTGCCAGGCACAGAATTAACAAATCAATTCAAAGAAATATTTTCCATTTGAACAGATTACTATGGCCACTGTATAATAACACTAAGTTTCCTCAAAGTACTAAGAAGGTGTTCATTACATTGAAACAACATTGTGCCTGATGTTGGGGAGCTATTCTCAGACAGTGCCTTTGAAGTCATTTCATTCCTATGCTTCAAATATCTTAGACAGGTCTCTATATATCCCTTCTTGAGAGTAGGGAACATACCTGTATTATCCTATGTGTTTTTTTTTTTATTTTATTATACCACAGTGAAAATTCAATTACAAAGGTGATCATAATTGATTCTTGGTAATACAGTATATCCTATGTGTTTTGTTTTGTTTTGTTTTTGCTTTTGGGGTCATACCTGGCTATGCTTAGGGGTTACTCCTGGCTCTGTACTCAGGAATTACTCCTGGCTGTGCTTAGGGGACCCATATGGGATGCCAGGGATCGAACCCAGGTCAGCTGTGTGCAAGGCAAACGCCCTACCTGCTGTGCTATCACTCCGGCCACTACCCTATGTGTTTTCTAATATAGAAATCTTATAACTGAAAGATGGAAATTATATATTAAAAATTGCTAAATTTTATATGGTTTATAGACGGCAACCACCACGCTTTGTAATGTTCCTGTAAGTTGATAGGTGGTGATTGGGGGTGCTAGGGAATAGGGAGATACTGGGTGGAGGGAAGGTGACACTGGTGTGATCCTGGGGTTGAAATATTATATGCCTAACTAACAATCAACCTCGTAAATCAGTCTTTCAATTTAAAAGCCGCTATGTTTAGTAAGAGATAGCATCGTTTTTGTTTCTCTTCTGCTTTTCTATTTTTTAAAGAATTGCAGACAGAAGAAGCTGACAGTGAGTAATGGGGGAAGGGAGCAAGGTCAAGGATCTTGGTACATCAATGGTGTCAAGGAGTAGTATGGATCTATATCCAAACTGCAGAGCCAAAAAAACACTGAGAGCTGATTTAAAGCCACAACAACCAAACTCTAAAATGTGCCTGTTACAGTGGCAGTCAGGGGCTGAGAGTACTAGAATATAATATGTCTAAAACTTTACAGTGAATATTATTGTAATTTGCAATGTCTTAATAAAAAATTAATTAAAATGCTACAACAAAATCAGAATTGTTATTTATAAAAAATGAACTGTCTTCAAGAATCCTTACTAACTCCAAATATTTTTAAATAAGGTCACTGAACAACAACAAATATGTATATATGTATATAAACAAGTGAAAATTGTTATATATTTTCATACAATACATATATTGTATATATATGTATACAAACAAGTAAAAATTGGAGGTATATAGA
>JAJIBD010026934.1:0-30520 GCA_021461705.1 Cryptotis parvus
CCTCATCATTTAGATTATGTCCATTTAAGTTCAGATACTTCTTACCACTCTTCCCAAAAGATCAACATACATTAGTGCACATTACCATCTATACTATCACCTTGAGAATCAATCAGAGTAGGGTAGGTTGCAGGAAAAATAAAACAACCATCAAAACCCATTATTTTATTGCAGTCCAGGCTTGGTCTTGCTCTTACCCCGTGCCGACTGAAGTCCAATGGTAGGCTATGTTCTGTTTCCTCATTCTAGGGACCAGGATGGTGAGTACTCTACCTCTTAAGCATTACAATTAAGAATAATAATTAGAAAAGAGATGGGGAAAATCAAACATGTACTCTCAAAGACCAATCTGGAAGTTACGTTTGGCATTTCCTCTCACAATTAATTGGTCAGAGTGAGTCACAGACATACAAAACATTAAGAGGGTAGGAAGTACCTTTCTAATATATACCCTAAAACTGGAAGTGTAAGTAACTAGTTAACATCACTAGCAATGACTAAAAGCATTTCCTTTCCTTTTTAACATTACTACCTAAAATTTCTATTTACTTACTATAAACTGTAATTGTCTGATACTTTGCTAGAGAGCAATGTTCAGATACGCAAGAACTCAATCTTTTAAATTCACTGATGCATATTTAGTAACTTGAACTCTTTGTGAAACAGTCTATGTTCATACTTACTGGTTATTATTGAAATATTTAAAAGAATAAGTGGATTATTATTGAAAAAAATCAAGTGACCTTAGGGGAAGTGTTGGGTAACTTTTGAGAAGTTTTAACTATAAATCAATAATGTCTTTATTAACCCTATTTAATAATCTATACAGTCTTATTTCAGAAAAAATACTATTTATAATGTAACAGCCTTTGTGATTTATGCTATGAATGACAATGAAAAAGACATAGTTCTGACCTCATGGAGCTAACAGTTGAGTGAGAGTTAGAGAAGTAAAGAAATGAATTCAACATAAAGTAATCAAATCCGGGAAATGGCAGGTGCTCTGTGTTATTTAGGACATATGAGAGATCAGAGGAAAAAAAGTGCATGGGGAACAGAGAAATTACAGACCTGGGGTAGGCAACTCCAGAATGAGTGATCTAACACTCTGTACAATTTAGTAGGTTCATTGTCCAGCTCCGATATTAAATAATAGAAGTATAAATTCAGACCAATTAAATTAGCCCATCAATCTGAATATTTTTTTTCAGAGTTTCAGAACCAACAGTGTTGTCTGAATTGTTCTTCAAGAGAAAATAGCTAAATTTTCCAGCTACAAGTTTATAAATAGTGATTTTATTAGGGGAATGGGGGCAGGTGATGTAGAAAACGGAGGAATGAACAAATTCTCTGCATTGAATAAACTACAGATTTTAGAAAAATCCATCTGCAGCTTATCACTGGCTAAAAATAAGTGCTGCTTTGCAGTATGCCAGATGTTACTCCTCACTGGAACTACTACATAAAACACAGTATGGTCAAGGCAGAGAATAGAAGCAATCAGTGAGGAAAAATAGCTTACCGTTAAAGAAATCAAGTCTAAACTGGAGCCTCAGAATACTCAGGCTGGCAGGAATATACTAGATTTTACTACATAATTGTCACAGATTTCATGCCAACTTTTTTGTTGCTTGCAAAAGGAGAGAGGTTTCAACCATCATGTGAACATTTTTAATTATGGAATATTATTTAAAATAATTTAATACTAAATTCTCACTGGTGAAAGATTAGGGTTCATGGAATATTCATGAATATATATTAAAGTCGAACAGCCCAAAACTAATGTACAGCATTTCTTTTTGACAGCTTAACTCTTACCACTCTATCTGGAGAAAAGGTAATATATAAGTTATCATTGATTTCTGTGTGAGAGTTGAAATTTTGTACTCAATAAAATTTACTACATACAGAGTTGCAAAATACAAACTGACTAAATTCAATCTTATGTTCATAACTTTTCCATCATTTTTGGTTTGTTATTTGATGACATTCACAGCACCTCTAAATTCTGTTAAGAAATAGCTCCTGTTTGCCTTTTAATAAAATGACAAATCACAAGTAAATTATGCAATAAAAGACTGCAAGCCAATTCGGAGCTTAAAAATACAAAGTGCACTAATTTTGTGGTAAAATATGTAAGAGAAAATAATTTGCTTTTTCTTCTTATTGGGAAGAACATCAAGACCCATAGTGGTTTCAAGGTAAAGGCAAGACATGACATAATGACAGACGCTATTCTCTTTATATTTTGACCTGAACATATGGTAAAATTTTTCTTTTTTCCTTTAATAAAAAAGCTACCTTTTTCTCTTGCAGTTTCTAAAAGACACATCACCAGAAAGTTAATGACCCATACTGCTTAAAGATGTGTTTACTGACAACTTAGTTTGCAGACATACTTATATAGTTTATCACAAAGTACTGCTGTTGGCAAAGAGAGATGGTCAAATGATATAAAATATATTATCAAGGAAAAGAAAAGTGATACTTATTTCTTTTTTTATTTGAAGTTGAAAACAAGATCATATAAATTGAATAGATTATCAGGTTTTTGTCCTTCTTATATAATTAAAAATTAGGACCCTATAGAATAAGAGTTATATATCTAATGTATTTATACTTATTTCCTTCTTCCTCTTTCTCCTCCTCCTCCTCCTCCTCCTTCTTCTCCTCCTCCTCCTCCTCCTCCCTCCTCCTCCCTCCTCCCTCTTCTTCTTCTTCTTCTTCTTCTTCTTCTTCTTCTTCTTCTTCTTCTTCTTCTTCTTCTTCTTCTTCTTCTTCTTCTTCTTCTTCTTTCAGATTCTTCTTCAGATTCTTCATCCTTCTTCAGATTCTTCTTGATTCTTTTTCATATTCTTCAGCAGATAGCAGATACGTTTTCAGATTCTTCTTCAGATTCTTCTTTTCAGATTCTTCTTGTTCTGTTTTTGGGCCACACCCCATGTTACCCAGAGTTTGCTCCTGGCTCTGCCCTCTGGAATCACTGTGGCAGTCTGGGGTGCTAGGAATCAAACCCGTGTCTACCAAATGCAAGGCAAGAGCCCTACTTGCTACTCTCATACAATCCGCTTGTTCCATTTTCATGTGACTAAAAATATCTAGCTTTAAAATTGTGTCAAGTGGCCATTAAAATGGAGTATTTTCAGACCTCCCCTAGTTTCCCATACTTCCAAAAGTCCCAGTAGCCACACACAGTTCCTTTTTGCTGCTGCCATGTGAGTTCATCTAGCAGGCCCATTTCAGAGATTCATCAATAAATCTCATATGATATCAACTAGCTACAAAAAGTTTTTCAGATAACTAGTCCTGGTTGAAACTTCAGGGCAATTCTGGGAGAGAAATAGGTCAAGTTCCCACCCTACCAAAGCCCCAGCAGCCGACTCTTACCCCAAACTGCTGCCATGTCTCGGCTGGACTGCCTGGTTAAACATTCTGAGTGTTCTGGAGCAGACATGCAACAACTCCAAACCTGCAATACTTACATTCCAGTAAGAGCACCCCAGATTGGGTGGGAAGGTATCGTAATCTTGACTAACAAAAACATTTAATATGGAAGTCTTAACTTGCAACAACAGTTTAATAACTGTTTAATAACCCTCAGACAAGGACTTAATCTCCCTATGTGAAATGCAATAATTTTTCTCAAAATTTCTTTTACTGAAGAACTTTTTTATCATCCCATTGGCCATTTAGTGGTGACATTCAATATAAAATAATTTATTGTAGGTATGCCACAGAAGTAGGCTTGAGGGTGGGTGGGAAACTGGAAACAATGGAGGAGGCAAGGTAAGAGTAGTGTTGGAATATAGAATGCCTGTAACAAATCATAATAAATAACTGTGTAAACCATTATGTTTAAATAAAGTGAGAAAAATTTTTAAAAATGGAAGGTTTCTTTTTTTTTTTTTTTGGAGAGCAAATGTGATTGATGATCCCATTTATTATCCATATTGCTTAGTACATACAAATCCAGCACATTACCTGCATGAAAACCAAGAGTACTTAATCATTTAGTTAGTTTGCTTAGTTCAGCTCTGGCTAAGCATCATAGATACTAGCACTGGTGGTGACTTTGAAGACACATAGTAAATGTGGCTGAAATGTTCATGGCCCTGCACTAATACCTGGCGCTCTTAACACTACTTTCTTTCTTTCCTCCTTCTAAAAGTCAGACCTGCATTGTTGGGTGACATGCCCTACTGAGCCTTAGCCTCCAGCTACTCTTAGCTTATGTGGAAAGCTGGTCCCTGCATTTGGGGAATCTCTGGAGCAGACACAATGGTAGTTTGGGAAAAAATTGAACTGGTTTCATAATTTTATATGACATATATATTTTTATCATGAATCTTGCTTACCCCAGATCAATATTCTATTCCCATGGGTCCTCGCATGGGACATACATGTGATATCCCAAGAGTACTTGGCCATCAACCAACCATAAGTAATCAATTCTCCTAGTTCAGAGACATGCCAGTGCACATCTGGGAAAACTAACATGTCTCTGACTCTATAGGTAATGCCAAAGTGAATTATTCTGATGGATTTTGGAGCTTAGTGGAATACAGAGTCTGGTATCTGCTAGCTATATGTTCATGGTAAAAAGTACTAATGCCATTTCCTACAAATTACATTCTGAAGCGTCTTTCTGTTCAGAGATGCAGCCCCACCTCTCTCTGCTAGGGAGATTTTGCCTCTGGAAATCAGCTCTGGCTTTTGTGAAGCTTGAGCCAAAGGCCCACTAAAAAATCTATATTTCAAAAGGGTCATTTATCAGGCTTCATCTCTAGATAGCCCAACCCAGGAGGGGCTGGCCTGGAAGATTTTGGCAGGCTTCTGTCTATAAAAGAAGCTAGGAAAAAAAAGAAGAAGGGTCTTTCTGCCATTTTGGCTTCCCTTGGCATTTGCCTCTCTCTGTCCTCTCCATTATCTATTGGGCTTCAACACGTGGAGGCAGCCATCTTGGCCTACATGTGGTGGGGGCCCAGACAGGAACCCAGAGTCCGGAGTTTTTCCTATTGGATTATATATCAGAATCTGTGATAGTAAAGTCTCTTAAAACTACACCGGATTCCTGAGTTTTCATCCATTCCCCACTGTTGCAGGACTCCTAAGGGCCGCTGCATCTGCTCTGGATTGCCTCCCGCAAATCACTTTGTAGATAAGGGGGTAGTCTAAATGTGGCAATTTATCCGACCATGTATGCTGTACTAGCTGGTTTAAATATTCTCCCATGCTATCACAATCATCGTGGGACTAGCTAGATCTTACCAGCATATTAGCCTGGCCACGTAGGACACCTACGTAATTAGACCAGAGAGAAATGCTGTTTGCTTCCAAACAAACAAGCATGGCTCCCTGATAAAATATAAAACTACAATGAAGTAGAGGAGACTTGTGAAGGCTTGGAGAAATATTTAACTGGCATTGGTGTTGGTCAAGGACATGCCATCTCAGAAACCCCCCTCTCTACACTTCAAAAGCATTCCTAAGCAGATTTCGGCTCAAAACATTAGCACAGTAAAGGCCCTAGGTGAGGTGCAGGGAGGGATTACCTAAGGGCATTGGACCCTCCCTGCTTTCCATAACAGTGGAAGGAAGGTCTGAGTTACAGGGATATAAACTAGCCGGTTCCCGCTCCGCCCCTTCTTCTTTTTCTTGTGGGATCTCTCTCCTTGTGAGCGTGTTTTCCCCTTGGAAGCTTTTACACGTGGTGGTCGCCATCTTGGCCTACACGTGGCTGGGGTTCTAGCCTGGAATCCTAAGCATCGGGTTTTTCCTTTTGCTGATTTGTATGCCTGAACCTGTGATAAGTAAAGCCTTTTAAAACTGCATCGGATTCCTGAGTTTTCATCCGTTCCTCGGCTTCGGAGGTAGAAGGGAACTTCGCTTCCCGGCACTGTCGGGGACCCCGGCGGAGTGCCCCGACACCCCACCAGTTTTGGAGGTAGAAGGGAACCCGCTTTCCTGGTATTATTGGGGACCCCAATGTTCCCCAATACTTCATTACAAATTTTTATCTTCTTAATGACAGTCCCCTTCTTTGACCTTCATGGATGTATCTTCCCAATAAATCTCCTATGCATCTAATCACATCTACTGCCAAATGCATGTATAGATATTAATGTGTTTCAGTAGTCTATGTTCATTTGTAGCATAAGCACTTAGCTTTCTAATTAAGTAATCCGGACTTGGATATTATACCTTTTTCATAGCCAAACTCAAATCTAAGATGCAAGTGCTATAAGATAACTCTATAGATAATCTAGAAAAATTAATGAAAATTTTTTTTTAATTTTTTTTTCTTTTTAAAATTACAAAGATATACAATTAAAAAGTTCATATTTGGGTTTTGGTCATACAGTGTTCCAGCACCTATCCCGCCACCAGTGCCCATCTCCCACCACCAACGTCCCGGGTTCCCTTCCCCCTCCCCCCCCCCAGCCCTCCTCCATGGCAGGTTCTTTATTTCTTTCCATTTCTCTCTCTTTCTCTTTTCCTTTCCCTCCATACTATGGATTGTAGAACATACATTAAAGGGTTGTCATGTGTATCTTTTTGCCTCTATTTAATGCTCAGTTCTAGGTTGGCATTAGTACCCTTGACAATTGTTAGCACACTGTTCCATTTTCTGTCTTACCTAGCCTCTGAATCCCACATGTTTGAGATAATTTCCACCTTTGACAAGACCTCCTGATATATGTTTCACTTGACCTTGGATATTGGTATCATAATATGTACATATATATTTATGTTATGCAGATAAATGCAGTCATTCTGTATCTGTCTCTCTCCTTCTGGCTAATTTCACTCAACATAATCTTCTCCATGTCCATCCATTTATAGGCAAATTTTATAACTTCATTTTTCCTAACAGCTGCATAGTATTCCATTGTGTAGATGTACCAAAGCTTCTTTATCCAGTCATCGATTTTGGGCACTCTGGTTGCTTCCAGATTCTAGCTATTGTGAATAATGCTGCTATGAACATAAAAGTAGGGACGGTGCTTCTGCTGCGTATTTTTGGTTTCCCAGAGTAGATTCCCAGGAGTGGTATGGCTGGGTCAAATGGGAGTTCAATTTCTAGTCTTTGGAGGAATGTCCATATTTTTTTCCAGAAAGACTGTACCAGCCGGCATTCCCACCAACAATGGATGAGTGTACCCCTTTTACCCACAACTATTGTCAGGGAGCCACTGGGGTCCCCAACAATACCAGTAAAAGAATTCCCTTCTACCTCCGAAGCTGGTGGGGAATGGATGAAAACTCAGGAATATGGTGCAGTTTTAAAAGGGCTTTACTATCACAGATTCCGAGATACAATCCAAGAGCAGGGAAAGCTCCAGACTCTGAGTTCCCAGCTAGGCCGCAGCCATGTGTAGGCCAAGATGGCTGTCACCAGGTGTTGAAGCCCAACAGAGGAAGGAGAGGATGGAGAAGAAAAGCACCAAGGGAAGCCAAAAATGGAAAAAAAAGGGGCTTTCTCTCTTTTATCAGCTTATTTTATAGATAGATATCAGCCAAAACTTCCCATCCTGGCCATTGTGGGCTGGCTATCTAGAGATAAATACAGGTAAACAACTCTATTGAAATGCAGCACTTCAGGTGGCCTTCGGGCACTCTGGTTGCTTCCAGATTCTAGCTATTGTGAATAATGCTGCTATGAACATAAAAGTAGGGTGTTTACAAGCACCAGAGCTGATTCAAAGCCTCCCTAGCAGAGCTGGGAGGGGCTGCAAGCTAAGTGTAGCTGGAAGCTAAGTAGGGCATCACCCAATAAAGTATAATGGTAATAATAATAGATAAATATAATGACAAATAATAATAAAAAGTCTTTACATATTTTTTCTTATATTACATAAGAAAATACTAAACTATGCAATGTTAATAACATACTGTAAAACTTACCACACTTAAATAACATTAGCAATTTTGGACTTTGATTTATTAAATTGCAAAATTATTATTTTTCTTTAAGTTATGTATGTTATTACTGTGAGGTTATATTCATAGTCATTTAAAAATATAGACTATCAGTTGAACATGCTGGGTTTATTTCCTCTTCCTCTAAAAATGATAGTGCTATTTTGTATAAAAGAGTTAGAAAAGAGCAAAGAGGAAGTAGAGGAAGCGAGGTTTCAGCTTTTTGGAAAATGTGGATAAAATCAGTGCAGAAGCAGAATTTTACCTTGGTGACTGACTGAGATACAGGTTCCCATTTCACTTCTAGAAATCACCTACCAGAAAACAAAGCACAAGTGAAAAAAAAAAGAATGGCTAAAGAAACTGTTGTACATCTACACAATGGAGTACTATGCAGCTGTCAAAAATATGAAATTATGAAATTTAGCTGCAAATGGATGGACATGGAGACTATCACACTGAGTGAAGTTAGTCAGAAGGAAAAGGACAGATATAGAATGACTACAATCATTAATGAAACTTAAATATATATTGTTTTGCTAAATGTGAGAAATGATAATGTCAGACTAGAACTCACCATTGAATATACACAAAGAGACTTTACATGATAAACCCTAAATATCTGCAGGGCTAGCCACAATGTGTAAGAGAAGAGGGAGAGACGTGCAGAGACAGAGACAGAGAGAGACAGAGAGAGAGAGAGAGGAAAAGGGGTACCTGCTATTGAGGCAGCCTGGGGGTGGGGGGGAGGGGTGTGGGTACATTGGTGGTGGGAATGGGGCAACCGATGGAGGAATGAGTGCTGGAATACTGTATTATCAAGAACCAATTATGAACACCTTTGCAATTGTATGTCTCACGGTGGACTAATAATTTTTTTGAAAAAAAAATAAAGAATGAAGAGTGCTCTCCGAAGGCTTTCTAAAAAGCTCTGCAGAGTCAGTTACCCCCTCACCATCCCACCAAGCATATTGGGTTGAATAAAGAAACTGATCTATTTTCTGAAAGACAGTTAACTTGGAACATTTAAGATTCAGAGTGGGGAAGGTAAGGATAAACACAGGAATGAAAATAGTGAAATTTGGTAAAAATATAAATAGATACCAGTGTTTTACTAAGTGTGGGAAAAACTCACCATTGAATATACACAAAGAGACTTAAGTAATAAACTCTAAATATCTGCAGGGCTAGCCACAATATGTAAAAGAAGAGGGAGAGAGATGCAGAGATAGAGAGAGAGACAGAGAGAGAAAGAGAGGAAACAGGGCTACCTGCTATGGAGGCAGCCTGGGGGTGGGGAGGGGGGGTGGGTTAAAATGGTGGCGGAAATGGGGCACTGGTGGAGGGATGGGTGCTGGAATACTGTATTACCAAGAACCAATTATGAACACTTTTGTAATTGTATGTCTCATGGTGGTATAATAATTTTTTTTAAAAAAAGGAAAAAAAAAAGTTCTTTCCTGCCCAAAATGATACAACTCTAGTTTCCTCAGCTTACTGTCGTCAAGCATAATATTAGTGTACTATTTCCAAAGAGATCCGCGAATGCTAGAGAAAACTAAAAATATAGAGGTCACCATAATTGGAAATTGTCTGTGATTTGTAACACTGGAAAATAGATCATGTTATGCCAAACACTTAAAAAGATTGAAGTGACTTTGGAAATGTGTAATACTTGTCTCTTGTCACTTGTCTTCCTATTCTTCATCAATTTGCTCAAGCAGGCACCAGCTATGTCTCCATTTGCTGGGAATGAGATCCATTATTGTTACTGTTTTTGGTACATCAAATACACCACAGGTAGTTTTCCAGGCTCTACCGTGGCTCTGGGTTCATCCTAGGGGACACAGTCCTTTTCTATGTCAAACTATCAACCATTCAGGGGCCACAGGGCAGAGCCCTGAGTATGTGTCCCTGTCTGCCACCTGCTTCCACAGCTGGGCACCACAGCCATACCTGCAATACCGTGAGAAGCAGGATATGTAACACCGAAAGGAATAAATTTGAAGCACATGATAGAAAACCACAGCTATTTTAAAGAGACAGTTGGTAGAAATATGCACAGTGCAGTGGGAAGTGAAGTAAATTGAAGCTTTTACTAGAGGAAACATATAAAAATGTACAGAATAAGCATATTAGAATTACTTATTTTTGGTAGAAATTTGAATGTTAAAGATGCTTTTGATGAGAAGAAAACAAATAAAATATTACTTGCTTTTGTATGGGGAAAACAATTCTTGTATTGATAATATAAAGTAGGTGAATGTGGTCAACTATTTGGTAGAACACATACACATGTGTTCTACAGATAAATTTATAAGAGATAAGTAAGAGATAAATTACTTGATCACTTGACCACTTGACATTCCATTGTTCATTGATTTGCTCAAGCGGGCGCCAGTAATATTTCCGTTTGACCCTCTCACTGCCAGTGTAGCCCAATGGCATCTGCTTGCTTCAGGAATACGAAGAGCCTCAAACCGTTCATTCAGGGCCTTGATGAAGAAGTCTGACCATCTTGTAGGCTGGCGGCCACGTGATCTTTTGACATCCTGTGGGATCCAGTCAGTAATGGCTCTAGTCCACTGGTTGTCTCCAAATCGCATTACATGTCCAGCCCATCTGATTTTTGATGCCTTGGCAAACACTACAGCGTCCCTGATTCTGGAATTGCGACAGAGGTTGCAGCTCTAGATTCCTTCTTTCACTTGAGTGAGGCATGATATTCCAAGCTTAGCTCTTTCAATTCCTCTGCCTCTGAGGCATATGTTAACGCAGGGAGAAGGGTGGAGTTGAAGAGATGTGCCTGGAGCCAGAGGTTCTTTGTCCTTTTAGCTATTTCTTTGATGCTTTTTAAGGCATTCCGTGCCCATCTCTTCCTCCCACACAGCTCAGGTTTTAGTTCATTCATCCTGTTGACTTCTCGACCTAGGTACACATAACTGCTGCATTCAAGGATAAATTTATTTAGCTGAGTTTTCTTTTCTTTCTTTTCTTTTTTTCTTGGAGCTAGGGTTGTTTGGGGGCCACAGTTTTCTGTGCTCAGAGCTTACTCCTGGCTTTACACTCAAGGATCACTCCTGGCTGAACATAGGGGACCTTAGGAGGTACTAGGAATCAAACCCAGTTAGCCACATGCAAAGCAAGAGTCCTGTTCTCTGTACTATCCCCTCACCCCTGCCTTAGCTGAGGATTTTTTTTCCCGTTTTTAAAAATATTTATTATAGCACTGTGAGATATACAATTACAAAGTTGTTCATGTTTGGGTTTCAGACATACTGAGTTCCAACAACCATCCCCCCATCAGTGCCCATTTCCCACCACCAATGTCCCCAATTCATCCCCCTCCCCTAGCCTTCCTCTATGGCAGGTTCTTTTTTTTTAATAAACATTTTATTATACCACCGTGAGATATACAAATACAACGTTGTTCATGTTTGGAGGTTTCGGTCACATAGTGTTCCAGCACCCCGCACTCCACCAGTGCCCATTTCCCACCACCAATGTCCCCACTTTCCTCCCCCTCCCATAGCCTGCCTAAATGGCAGGTTCTTTTATCTCTTTCCTCCTCACCCCTCTCTCTCTTTTCCTTCTCTTGCACATTGTGGGTTGCACTGCATATACTTAGAAGCCATCATGTGCATTTTTTTTGCCTTTATTTAATACTCAGTTCTATGTTGGTATCAGCCCTTTTGACATTTATTCACACATGTTCCCTTCTCTATCTTACCTAACCTCTGACTCCCACACGCTTGTGGTAATTTCCACTTTTGGTAAGATCACCTGATATATTTATGTCATGCAAATAAATGCAGTCATTCTATGTCAGCTGAGGATTTTTTTTAAACAAAATGTTGAAAATGCAACCTGAGTTCTGACTTCACACAGAATAAGAGGTGAGAGAAAAGAGATATGCTGAAGAAGATATGTTGAGAAGTGGGAGAGATAGCTTGAGATGGACCAGAGGGAGAGCAGTCTGTACATACTGGAGGCCTGGGTCAATAGGGCTTGGTATGGTCATGAACCATGGACAGAAGTTACATCCAAGAACATCACAAGAAATTCTTCCTGAGCAACACGGGGTATAACTCCAAACCAAAATTAAGCAAAAGGAACACTTACATAAAATAAAAACAAATACCTTATGATTTAAGAGATATGTTGATTGCAAATATAAGGAAATTAGGAAATTCACTATTCAAAAAGAAGGGTCCAATGGAGTAATTTTTCACTAAAAAAAGTGGATATATGAACCTGATTAATTCAGTCTCTACAAAAACTAGAACAGACATGGAGTTATTTAGGTAGAAACTATGGGAAATCCTCTGGTCTAATGGTGTGATTTCAGGACACGAAGAGGACACGGAGGTTTGGAGAATATCACACGAAGGTTTGGAGAATATCACAACACAGAGATTGCTAGTCTGGACACACCATGGTAGAAACAAAAAAAAAAATAGAAGAAAATTGTCAGAGTTCAAAACTTCTAGGAGCAGAAGACTATATTGAGTGTAATCATTCAATGGTAAAAGTCCCCAAATCTATCTTACAGACGCTACGCTTCTACCAACTTTGACCCTTCTTTCTCTATGAGACAAAAGTTATCAAGATATTTAAGAGAAGTCTCTCCTATCTTTGAAGAAACTACTAGTTAACTAACGGTAAAATGGAGAAAAAATGGAAATAATATATAAACTGTGACTATCTAAATTAGTCCCTTACCCCCATAAAATAGGCACAACTACCATGATTATCTCCAGAGAACTAAAAGACAATATTGTTTTATGAAGCAAGAACAGAATGTTAGGAAAAACTGTAAAAGAATTTGTAAAAACAATGAAAATATTTACTAGCCTAAATTAAAATATCAGGGCCAGAGCGATAGCTCAGTGGGTAGGGCATTTGCCTTGCATGTAGCCTGCATATGCCAACCGGGTTCAATTCCTGGCATCTCATATGGTCCCCTGAGCACTGCCAGGAGTAATTCCTGAGTGCAGAGCCAGGAGTAACCCCTGAGCGCCGCCGGGTGTGACCCCTAAATAAAGCAAAAAATTAATTAATTAATTAATTAATTAAAATATCACTAGATAACAGAAAATAAGATAAGAAAATATTCCCAAAAAATAAGCTAAGAGATAAGGAGTAGGAGATACATGAAAATCAAAGCTTATTACTTATATAATATTGAGTGGAAAAGTTTAAAAATAAAAAGAATAAGGTATAACAACAGAATAAAAAGATTTCCAGAACAAATATACATATTAATATTATCTCCTTTTAATGAAAATAAACTTGTTTTGGGAATAGCCCTGCCCCTCCAGGTGTTGAAGGTGTGGCTGCAAGCCCAGCTGCTTTGCAGGTGGCAGACAGGAGACAGACTTGTCTACATCCACGGCTCTGCCACGTGGACCCTGGATGGTTGATAGTCTAGCACAGAAAAAGACTGGGTTCCTATGATGAACCCAGAGCCATGGCAGAGCCTGGCAAGCTCTCCGTGGTGTATTTGATATGCCAAAAATAGTAACAATAATGGACCTCATACCCAACGAATGGAGACGTAACTGGAGCCTGCTTTGAGCAAATCAACAATGGGAAGACAAGTGATACTAGTGATTTGGGAATAGCATATGGGTAACACTACATGGGTAACAAAGAACACATAAAAGAGTATGATTTGATATTTTAAAAACACAACTATGAAAAGATGTTTGCATCTCACAAGAGAAAGTCATATCACATATCAAAAATCAAAAAATTCTAAAGCAGCATCTTCTTATCAGTAGCATAAATAGGAGCTGAAACAACAATGTGGTTGATATAAATTACTTAATCTAGAATTATTCACCTTCCCAATTACCTTAACAATAAAATAAGAAAAAAAGAACAACCACTTTCCTGTCACATTTGATTGTATTATATTCCATTAATTGCTGTCAAGCAGGCAAATATATGAATTTTTATTTGCCATAACCTGTCCTTAGTAAGATGTTACAAAAATTTCCAGCAATATAATGGAGTACACAAAGGGAAAATAAGACATATAATTTTAGTTTCAAGAAATACAAAGTTAGAAGGGAATATAGAAAAAATCAAATGATGCTGATCCAAAGAAATTTATGGATGACAGTGAAGCTACAAAGAATATTGTTCTAAGGAATAGAGGAAATTAAGATTATAAAAAATATTCATAATGTGATGAATCTATTTCTCTTTATAGACATGATGGTGCATTAGCTCCAGATAAAGTATTGTCAAGAGGGAGATATAATCATATATAATTCAGTTCTGCAAGAAAAAAATTTGCATAGGCATCAACATATAAATTCTGGCGATTATTTCAACAAGAAATTGAGATAAACCACTGGGAGGTATTGGGGAAGAAAAGCAAGAATTCTAAGAAAATGTAATATTTCTGTATCATTTTCAAAGATTCAAGTACTCTTTTTATTGGCTGCTCGCTTTTTTTAAAATTTTATTTTATTGAAGCACTGTGTGATGAATCATTATGAAATAAATGATTTGGTTTTAGTCATGTGGTGTTCCAATACCCATCCCCTCTAGCAGTGCATATTTCCCAACAGAAGTGAGCCCCATTTCCCTCCCACCCACCCTCCCACAATGTTTCTCTGTGGCAAGCACTGCATTTCTCTCTCATTTTGCACATTCTGGTTTGCAATACAGATACTGCAAGGATAGCGTGCATATCCCTTGACCTACTTTCAATACATTGTTCTAGTCCACCATTGCAATTTCCAACTATTATTTTCAAACTGGTTCCTTCTCTACCTTACCTCCCCCTCTGGCCTCCATATACATGTGGTAGAATCCAACCCTTGACAAGTCCTCCTGGTCCCTGTTTTGATGAAGTTGGGTTTTTTTTCTTGTAAATTTATACCTGTCCCTTATATATCTTGAATATTAACCCCTTATCAGATGGGTTTGGGATAAATAATCTTTCCCAGTGTGTGGGCTGTCTCTGTATCTTGGTCACCGTTTCTTTTGGGGTGCAAGAACTCCTTAGTTTCATGTACTCCCATTTGTATATTTTTGTTCCACTTAGCGGTGTTTCATTTTGGAAGATGCCTTTAGCCTTAATATCATGGAGGATTTTGCCTATGTTTTCTTCCATGTACCTTGTCGATTCAGGTTTGATATTGAGTTCTTTATTTTTATCTGATTCTTGTGCATGGGGTAGATAGAGGTTTGAGCTTGCTGTTTTATGTGTAGCTGTCCAGTTTTCCCAGGACCACATGTTAAAGAGGCTTTCCTTGCTCACTTCTTATTTCTTGCTTCCTTATCAAAAATTAGGTGATTGTATATTTGAGGGTGTCTTTCAGGATATTCAACTTTATTCCATTGATCTGCAGGTCTGTCTTCATTCCAATGCCATGCTGTTTTAATCACTACTGCTTTTTTTTTTTTTTGCCTTTTTGGGCCCCACCCAGTGATGCTTAGGGGTTATTCCTGGTTTTGCACTCTGGAATTACTCCAGGCAGTTTGCAAGGGACCATATGGGATACAAGGGATCAAACCTGAGTTGGCTGTATGCAAGGCAAATGCACTCCCGCTGAATTATTGCTCTGGCCCCTAATCACTACTGCTTTGAAGTACAGTTTGAAGTTGGGGAAGGTGATGCCTCCCATCTTCTTTTTTCCCAAGGATTGCTTTAGCTATTTGTGGATGTTTATTGTTCCATATGAATTTCAGGAGTGTTAGAGTCAAATACTCATTTCTAAAAAATTAAAATCTTGGAATTTAGAAACATGTGGCTAAATACTCAAAAATAAATCTAGACTCATTGAAATTGTAGCATTAGGGGAGAAAAACCAGGATTAACTTAGTAATGGAATTTTTAGGTTTCATTTTTTTTATTTAACTAAGAGGTCTGGTTTCTTAAAGTTATAAGTTAAATGATAACGCCTTGTCTAAATATGAAAAATATGCTCTTAATATACTAGATGCTATCTCATAGCACATCTTTTAAAATATGGGAGCCTTTGGATACTATAGTGGTACTGAATTCTTTCAGTTGAATTATTTATATGTGTGTGACACATGGCAAAGTCAAACCATACATAATCTCATGAGTTTCTTTAGAACTGAAGGAACAAAGTCCATTCATTTTCATAGTACAACATAAAGAAAAAATATTATATATCTAAAGTATTAATATGTATTGCCATTAATCTCAGCTATAAAAATTATAAACACCAGTGTTTTAGATTGTAGTCCTTCAGACTTGACACAATGGTAGAACTATTATTCAAAACAAAAAAATAATCAGTATGGTATGCTCAGCAAAGAAAACTCAATATAAAGCAAAATGAATTAAAAGAAAAACTAAATGTAGGTTGAAAATGCCAGTCAACATTCCAATGTCTAAATTTTTTCTATAAATATTAACTTCTACTTTTGAAAATTCAATAAATTATGGAAATAATCAAGTTCACTTAACAGTATATTTTAAAATTTATTTATTTCAAACAAAATGAATAATAAATATTATTTTTTATACTTTTACCCATGATAGTGATAAACAGTCAATTATATATAAACATAAATTAATAATAATATGTCTTAATTGGTTCTTTGTAAGCAGATTTATATTATTGCAGAGTATAAATTATATTTATTCAGCAACATTTAGCAACTTTCTCCTGCTAATTAGGCATGTTCACAGGTACTGAACACACATGTTTATTATAGATACCCAGTTATTATTGTACAGTCATCTCAAAAATGTTCGTTAGTATGATTTGCTTAATTTCTTTACCTTTTTATATCAGACCATTCTCACTGGTGTGAGGAGATATATTATTGTGGTTTTGACTGGTTTCCTTAATTATAACCAGTGATGAATATTTGTCATACAGGTAGCTCTAAGCTATATGTACAGCATCTTTGGAGAAGTGTCTGCTCAGTTTTCCTTCACAAATTTTTTTACCTCCCCAGCAGTGCTTGGAGATCAGAGGTTACCCTACAGGTAACCTTATACTGCCAGAGATTAGGACCCTGCCTCTTTCGGCCTTATACTGCCAGAGATTAGGACCCTGTATTAATGCACCTTTTGTACAAACTCTGTGAACTATTTCCTCAGTTCATTTCTCATTACTGATGGATTGTTTTTCTTGTTATTTTGTGTTTCTTTATCTACTTTATATATTATAGTTGTATGTTATGTGAAGAGTTCTCCTGGTCAGTAGGTTATGTTTCATTTTTTAAATTGTTTCATTAGTTGACATGAAATTGCAAAATTATTCACGATTGTGTTCCAGGTATAAATTATTTCATATCAATCCCTTTTCCAGTTCTCACTTTCCTTCCTGAATTCTCCACCCTTGCCTCCCACTCATCAGTATGTCTTTAGAAGGGGCACTTTTTAAAATATCTGTTTTTGGAGGAATGTCCATTTGTTTTCGAGAAGGGCTGGACCAGTCAGCATTTCCACAAACAGTGGATGAGAGTCCCTTTCTCCCCGCATCCATGACAGCAATGGTTATTCTTGCTCTTTTGGATATGTGCCAGTCTCTTGGTGTGAGATGATATCTTGTTGTTTTGATTTGCATCTCCCTGATTATTAATGATGAAGAATATTTTTTCATATGCCTTTTGGACATTTGAATGTCTTTTCTTTGGAAGTTTTTGTTCATTTCTTCTCCCATTTTTTGATGGGGTTGGCTATTTTCTTCCTGTAAAGTTCAATCAGTGCCTGATATAGCAAGGATATTAACACCTTATCAGATGGGCATTGGGTGAATATTGTCTCCCACTCTGTGGACTCTCTTTGTATCTTGGTCACCAGTTCCTTAGAGGTGCAGAAGCTTTTCAGTTTTATATAATCCCATTTGTTTATCTTTGCTTCCATTGCTTTGTCAGTGGTGTTTCGTCTTTGAAGATGCTTTTAGCTTCGATGTTGTAGACCGTTTTTCCTATATTTTCTTCAATGTATCCTATAGAAACATCTGATGTTGAGATCTTTAATCCATTTTTAGTCCATGTCTCTAATTGTTAGCATTTTTATTATACCACTGTGAGATATACATTATAAAACTATTCATTATTAGGTTCCAGTAATACATGTTCCAGCACCTGTCCCTTCACCACTACCCTATTCCACCACCAATGTCCCCAAATTTCCTACCCCTCCCCCAGCCTTCCTCTATAGCAGATACTTTTCCTGTTAGTGAGAGATCTCTGTAGGTCTGGGGTACAGAAATGAGACTTCAGAAACGAGACATATTTTCATTAATTTTTAATAATCATCAGCTGGAGGGACAGAAGCTAATCTTGGCAGCTGACAGCTTATACAAGAACCCAACTCAATTATATACCCACAGTATCAAAGGATAACACAACTTAGAGTTAAGTTTGCATAGGTTAAACTACAAATACGTTCCACTTATTAAACATAGGATATTTGGATGACAAAGTAGACAAATAGGAACCAAACCTGCAGGGGTTGCTATCTAGGTGAGGTGATATAAGCAAAAGAATGTGTTACAGTATGCTAATCCAGCCTTCTAGACTAGCCCAAGATGACAAGGTCTTATCAGACATTGAAGTAACAGGAACACAAGAAAAACCTGTTTTCTGTCTACACTTCAAGCAACGTCCATCAGCTTCCTTTTTTTTTTTTTTTTTAAAGGCTTATTCAGGTATTGGAAGTCTTCTTGTTTCAGCCGTGGGAGGTTATAGGACTTCAGGAATTTATCCATTTCTTCTAGATTCTCATGTTTCACGGCATACAGTCTCTCAAAGTAATCTCTGATGATCTTTTGGATTTCTGTGGTTTCTGTTGTGATGTCACCATTTTTATTTCTGATTCTGTTTATTTGGGTTCTCTCTTTTCCTGTCCTTACACGTCTTGCAATGGTTTGTCAATCTTGTTTATTTTTTCAAAAACCAGCTCTTGGTTTCATTAATCTTTTGGATTGTTTTTTTTGGTTTCCAACTCATTGATTTCCTCTCTAAGTTTTATTATTTCCTTTTTCCTGCCTGGGTTGGGCTCCTTTTGTTGGTCTTTTTTCTAATGTCTTTAGCTGTGTAGTCAGGTTATTTATGTGGGCCCTTTCTTGTTTCCTGATGAATGCTTTCAGAGCTCTAAACTTCCCTCTTACCATGGTTTTTGCTGTGTCCCACAAGTTCTTATAGTTGGTGTCTTCATTTTCATTTGTTTCCAAAAATCTTTGGATTTCCTGTTTGATTTCTTCTATGGCCCATTTGTTGTTCAGGAGTGAGCTATTCAGTTTCCAGGTGTTTGGTTTGACTCCCCATCAGATTCCTTCTTAGGCTAGCTACAGCCAACAAGATGTGACACAGGAAAATGACCTAGGATACCAGTGTCTGATTCCTTCTTAGACTAACTACAGCCAACAAGATGTGACACAGGAAAATGACCTAGGATAGCAGTGTCTTTGTTTCTGCAATCGTGAAAACAGTCTCACTAGGGAATTCTAGATACTGACTCTATTGGGAGACAGTCTGCCAGAAAACCCTGTGTATCTATTAACAGGCAGTATCCATCAGACCTTAGCATATCCTTTGATCTGCTTTCCACCAACATTTTCCTTTTCTCTGCTTTCCACCAACATTTTCCTTTTCTTCTCTCTCTCTCTCTCTCTCTCTCTCTCTCTCTTCCTCTTCCTCCCTCCCTTCTCTTACATATTGTGGCTTGGTTACAGACATTTAGGGATTATCATGTAAAACCCTCTGTGTACACTCAATGTTCAATTCTACTCTGGCATTAACATTTCTCACAATTAGTAGAGTGCTGGTATATATTTATATCCCACTGATGAATGAGTTCATTCTACATCTGTTCTTTTCCTTCTGACTAATTTCTTTCAGCATGATAGTTTCCATGTCCATTCATTTGCAGGAAAAATTCCATGACTTCTTTTTTCTGACAGCTGCATAGTATTACATCGTAGATATACCATAGTTTCATTAGCCAGTCTTCTGTTCTCAGGCATTCAAGTTGTTTTGATCTGACTTCTGTGCATGGTGTTAGAAGGAGGTCTAAGGTCATTTTTTTAAATGTAGCTCCCATTTGACTCAGTAATACCACTCCTGGGAATATATTCTGGAGACCCAAAACTCGCAGAAACACCATCATCAAATCTATATTCATCGCAGCACTATTCACAATAGCCAGAATCTGGAAACCTGAATGCCTGAGAACAGAAGACTGGGTAAAGAAACTATGGCACATCTCCTTAGTGGAATACTATGCAGGTGTCAGAAAAAAAAATCATGAAATTTTCCTGTAAATGGATGGACATGGAGACTATCTTGCTGAGTGAAATTAGTCAGAAGGAAAAAAAGCATATGTATATGCTCTTTTCCCACCAAGCAGAAGAGCTGATTGCAGCCTGGCTTGGCCGCACGGTTCATCAATAAATGCTCGAGTCTTGAGGTGACTAGAAGATTATCCCACCCACACGGCTAAGCCTGGCAAGCTATCCGTGTCGTATTTGACATGCCAAATACCAGTAACAATTATAGACCTCATTCCCATGACTTGATGGAAGAATGGTTTGAGGGTCTTTATGTTCCTGGAGTGGGCAGATGCCCTTGGGCTATCTCGCATGTGACAGGACATATTGAGATGTTACTGGTGCCCGCTCAAGTAATTGATGATCTATGGGAAGTCAACGATCAAGTTATATATATATATATATATATATATATATATATATATATATATGTGTGTGTGTGTGTGTGTGTGATATATATGTGTGTGTTTGTGTGTGTATGTGTGTATACATATATACATATATAATGAATACATTCATTAGTGGGATATAAATATATACCATTGTTCTACTAATGTTGGGAAATGGTAATGGGAGACTGGAACTGAGCATTGAATATTTGAATGTACACAAAGGGATTTGCATGATAATCCCTAAGTGTCTGTAGGGCAAAGCACAATGTGGAAGAAAAAGGAGGGAGAGAGGGTGAGGATGAAAAGTAACTGCTATAGAGGCAGGCTGGGGAGGTGGTAAGGAATTTGGGACATTGGTGGTGGGAATAGGGCAGTGGTGGAAGGATGGGTGCTGGAACAATGTATGACAGAAACCAATCATGAACATCTTTGTAATTGTATATCTCACAGTGGTATAATAAAATATTAAATAAATAAAATATGTCTTTTGCATGATGGCTTTCTGTACATGTTGGTTGCTGATAAGTTTGATACACCACACTACCAGCTTTCTGCACCAGCTCCTTCTGCTTAATCATCCCTCCACTGTAGTGTGGCTCCCTCCTTGTCCTATCTCCAGGTCCCCTCAAATGATATGTTTCTTACTGATTACTGGTTCTCATGCTCTTTGTTCCCATTGTTTGGAAAGTCATTATTTTCCCATTATGTTGCCTTGTACTCTGCATATGAGAGAAAACATTTTGTGTAGGTCTTTCTCCCTCTGACTATCTTCACTCAGCATCACACTTTTCAGATCCAACCATATAGCACAAACTGCATGACTTTATCTTTTCTTATGGGTAAGTAATATTCCACTGAGTGCCATAGTTTCTTTATCCAGTCACCTTTTCTTAGACCCTTAATTTGTTTCCAAATTTTGACTATTGTGAAAATGCTGCAAAAATGGCTTTCATTTTTAAATGATGGTTTATTTTTGTCTTGAAGAAGTCTTTGGTTTGATATAATCCTATTTGTTTAATTTTGCTTTTTTTTCTTTCCATTGGAGTCACATAACTAAAGATGCCTCTAAATTTATTATCATGACTCCATAATAATAATTTTTGGTAATGATGATTTTGCCTTTTAAAATAATTGTATATTAGTAATCAAGGACATTGGTGATGGGAAATGTACACTGGTGAAGAGAGGGGTGATGGAGCATTGTATGACTAAAACTCAATCATGAACAACTTTGAGGCTATGTATCTCACCATGATTCGATACATGAATAAGTTAATAAATAATATATTATTAATTTAGGTCTAACATCTAAGTCTTTGATCTACTTTGAGCTGATGTTTGTGCATGGTGCAGATAGTAATCCAATTTCATTCTTTGAAATGTGGCTGGCCAGTTTTTCCATCACCATTCATTGAAGAGGCTTTACTTTTTTTTCAATTTGAAACTCTTAGCTCCTTTATCGTAAATTAAATGGCCAAGTCTGAGATCTTCTCTTGGGTCATTTGTTTATATTCTATTGTTCTGAGGGTATGCTTTTATTTCAATGTCACAATATTTTGAATTATGTGACTTTTACTATTCAAAGCATTTGCAGTTCTATATAAATTTTAATAGTATCTGTTATGTTGGTGGGACAGCGATCTAGTACAGGGATTAAAGTGTGACTTGCATGTGACTGACCCCAGTTAGATCCTCAGTACTATATACTGTCTCCTGAGCAATGACAGGAGTTACACCTAAGCAAAGAACAATAATTAAACCCTGAGAATCACTGCGTCCTGAATCAAAACAACATTAACAACATTAATGACAAATGGTTGTACAAATTTTAACGTACTTTTTAAATTCTGGAAGAATGTTATTGGAATTTTGATAAAGATTGTTTTCAATTTGAATAATGAGTCATCTAGGATGGTGAGTCGATGAACATTGAATGATGGAATGTTTTTATCATTCCTTGTATTTTTCTCTATTTCTCTAAACAGAGATTTGTTTTATACATATGTATGTGTTTCACCTCCTTTGTTAATTCCTAAATACCTAATTTCTAATTCAGTTTAAATGTAATATTTAAAAATATTTTATAGTCTATTATTTATAGATAGAAATGAAACATTTTTCATATTAATTTTGCAGACTGACACTGTACTGTATTTGATTTCATGTTTTCTTTGGTGTTTTCTATGTACATTATCATATCACCTGCAAATAGCAATTATATAAATTATTTTCTAATTTGTCTCTTTGCTTTCTCATGTATAAGTTGCTGTGGTTGGAATTTCTGATACTAAGCAAATAATAGTAAAGTGGATTTATTTTACTTCTGTCTGATATTAAAAGGAAACCTTTCAGTTTTCACTACTGAATATGATGTTTCTGGGGCTTTGTTTCCATTTCTATCACTATCACTATCTTCTCATTCACCATCTATTTGCTAGAGCAGACACCAGTAATATCTCCATATGTGCTGTCTCATGCTAGTAGAACCCAAAGGCATCCACTTGCTCCAGGAACATAAAGAGCCTCAAACCATTATATTAGGTCATGGGAATGACCTAATATAAATGCTACTGGCAGCAGTTTTTCTTTTCAATCCGCCCAGGTATGCTGAACCAGAGACTCTCAGACATGGGGTAGAGCTGCTACTTGCTCTCCCTGTGCCCAGAAGCTCATGAGGTGCCCGGGAGGCATGGTGGGTTCTAGCCCTGGCCTGCCACCCCAGCAGAGCCTCACAACAAGCCAGAAGACCCCCTACTCCATGGGGGCCGCCATTTTCCACATCCGGACTTCCCTCTCATCACAACTCCAGCAGACCAGACTATCACAGCCCGGATCATCGACACCCACCCTGCAGCAGTTTTTTTTTCAATCCGCCCAGGTATGCTGGACCTGAGACTCTCAGACATGGGGCACAGCTGCTATTTGCTCTCCTTGTGCCCAGCCGCTCATGAGGCACCCGGAAGGCATGACGGGTTCTAGCCCCGACTGCCACCCCATCAGAGCCTCACAACAAGCCAGACTAAACACCCCGACTACATGGGGGCCGCCGTTTTCCACATCCGACTTCCATTTCTTTAATATTTTTTAAAGATCTGTGAAATAACATTCACAGGTCATTCTCAAAGGCTTGAGGTAGCTCAGTAGTAAATCCATCAGGTGGGTCAACTTAGCATAAACTCAAGATTTATGGTCTTTAAAAAGTTAAATATGACATGGAATTTTGGAAATAAATTTTGTGATAATCTCATGACAAAAATAGCTACAAGAAAAAACACAGAAAGGCTATTGCATTGCAGATAGATATCAGTAGGAGGATGACAAGGGGACAAAATGAAACCAATGAAGTAAAGATATTGTAAAAACACCAAGGCTCCATATAAAGCCATGGCGGTGAATTACTTTATATAAGTAATATCTCTAAATGTCAATGATCTGAACTCACGAATAAAAATATGAGAGTTGTCCGATGGACAAATAATGTAATCCATCCTTCTGTAACTTACAGAGACCCACTTTAAACTTAAATACAAACACAAGATCAAAATAAAAGATTTGTAAAAATACCTAACATCTGACTCCCTACACACTTGCGGTAGATTCCACGCTCTGACAAGTCCTCCTGATCTATATTTTGCCAGCCTGGAATATTAGTATCATACTATATTTTTATATGCTGCAAATAAATGTGGTCATTCTATATCTGTCCTTTTCCCTCTGGCTAATTTCACTCAGCATGATCCTCTCCATGCCCATTCATTTAAAGGCAAATTTCATAACTTCATTGTTCCTAAGAGCTGCATACTATTCCATTGTGTAGATATACTACAGTTTCTTTATCCAGTCTTCTGTTCTCAGGCACTCTTGTTGTTTCCAGAATCTGGCTATTGTGAATAGTGCTGCTATGAACATAAAAGTGCAGATGTTGTTTCTGCTGTGTGTTTTTTCCCAGAGCCGTATTCCAGGGAGTGTTATGGCTGGGTCAAATGGGAGCTCAATTTCTAGTTTTTGTAGGATTATCCATATTGTTATCCAAAAAGGTTGTATCAATCAACATTCCTACCAACAATGGATGAAAATCCCTTTCTTCCTGCATCAATATTAACACCGGTTGCTCTCGCTCTCTTTGGATATGTGCCAGTCTCTGTGGTGTGAGATGATATCTCATTGTTTTGATTTACAAATTTCTTCTTTGAGGAAGTTTCTGTTCACATCTTCTCCCTCATTTTTGATGGAGTTGTCTATTTTATTCTTGTAAAGTTTTACAAGTGCCTAATATATCAAGGATATTAACCCATTGTCATATGGACATTGGTTGACTATTCTTTCTAGCTCTGTGTGCTAAAAATACAGAGAAGGGACCAGTGTGCTAACAATTATTGGAAATGATAATACCAGCCTAGAACTGAGCATTGAATGTAAACAAAAGGACACACCTGATAACTCTTAAACGTATGTATTGCAAGCCACAATGAGTAATATAAGGGGGGAGGAGGAGCAAGAGAAGAAGCAGGAGAAGAGGAGGAGGAGAAAGAGGAAGAAGAAGAGGAAGAAGAAGAAGTAGAAAAGAAAAATGCCTACTACACTATAAAAACTTGTGTGATACAGCAAAAGCAGTGTTAAGATGAAAGATCATAGCTCTGCAAGCATTCATCAGGAAAAAAAAAGGGCCCATATAAAGAACCTGACTTCACAGCTAAAAATATTAGAAAAAGACCAACAAAAAGAGCCCAACCTAGGCAGAAAGAAGGAAATAATAAAACTTAGACAGGAAATCAATGAGCTGGAATCCCAAAAAAAAAAAAGTAAATCCAAAAGATTAATGAAACCAAGAGCTGGTTCTTTGAAAACATAAACAAGATTGACAAGCCACTTGTAAAACATGTAAGGACAGGGAAAGAGAGAACCCAGATAAATAGAATCAGCAATGAAAAGGGGAACATCATAACAGAAACCACAGAAATCCAAAAGATCATCAGAGATTATTTTGAGAGTCTGTATGCCACAAATATAGCCTCTCAAAAATAAATACCCAGTTCACAACCGAAACCACACATTTTTCATTCTTTGAGGAATAAAGAGTGGGATCGCTTAGAATCCCACTCTTTTTGATACCCATCATCCCAGTAATACTAGCAAGAAGCCAGAGCAACCCTACATCATGAGATCAGACATTCTCAACATCAAAACTCCGTAATTCCTCAGAGCTCCACCTAAGAGTAAACCTGATCTTTCCCTTTAAGTTTCATCAACAAATGCTCGAGATGAGAGCCTTTTACTGAGAGTATGCCACCTACATGGCAGAGCCTGGCAAACTACCTGTGTTTTATTTGATATACCAAAAACTAGTAACAAATATGGACCTCAATTCCATGATCTGAAGAATGGTTTGAGGCTTTTCCTGTCTCTGGAGCAAGCAGATGCCCTTGGGCTACACTTGCTTGCAAAAAACATATGGAGATGTTACTGGTGCCTCCTCGAGCAAATCGACAAACAACAGGAAGACAGTGATATATTGGTACAGTGATGTCATGAAACATGGAAACCTGGAAGAAATGGATAAATTCCTATAACCTTCCATGGCTGAAACAAGAAGATCTGCAATGCATGAATAAGCCTATCACCATTGAGGAAATTAAAACAGTAGTTAAAAGTCTGCCCAAAAACAAACACCCAGGTCCATATGGATTCACAGGTGAATTCTTCTAAGCATTTAAGGAGGACCTACTGCCAATCCTTTTCAAGCTCTTTTCAAGAAATAGAAGAAACAGAAACTGTCCCAAGTAGCTTCTATGAGGCACAAATAACCCTGTTACCAAAGCAGTCAGAGACAATATACAAAAATAAAACTACAGACCAATCTCCCTGATAAACACAGATTATGCTAAGATCTGCAAAAAAAATACTAGCAAACAGAATCCAAAGAATCAAAAAGAGGGGCCAGAGCAATAGCACAAAAAGGGTGGGGCATTTGTTTTGCACACACCAACCTGGGTTTAATCATTGGCATTCCATATGGTCCCCAGAGCACTTCCAGGAATAATTACTGAAAGAAGAGCCAGGAGTAACCCCTGAGCATTGCTGTATGTGACCCCAAAAAAGCAAAAAAAAAAATTATACATCATGATCAAGTAGGAATCATCCTGAGAAGGCAAGGATGGTTCAACATTCGCAAGTGAATCAACATAATACATCATATCAATAAGAGAAAAAATAAAAACTAAATGACTATTAATAGACTAAGATAAATCATTTGACTAGATCCAACATCCATTAATGATAAAAACCCTCCATAAAATGGGAATTAAGGAACCTTCCTAAATATAGTCAAAGCCATCTACCAAAAGTCCACAGCAAGTATCATTCTCTATGGAGGAAATCTGAAAGCATCCTCCAAGGATCAGGGATAAGAAAAGGTTGCCTACTATCACCATTTCTATTCAATATAGTACTGGAAGTAGTTGCCATAACAACCATAGAAGAAAAAGACATTAAGGACATCCAGATAGCAATGAAGATGTCAAGCTGTCACTATTTGCAGATAACATGGTATTTTACTTAGAGAACGGTAAGCTCTCTACCAAAAAGCTCCTTGATCACTTGATCACTTGAATCCCGTTATTCATTGATTTGCTCAGAGCGGGCGCCAGTAACATTTCCATTGGACCCTATCACGCGCCAATGTAGCCCAATGGCATCTGGTTGATTGAGGAATATGAAGAGCCTCAAACCATTCCTTTCAGGGTCTTAACAAGGAAGTATGACCATCTTGTAGGTGGGCGGCCACGTGATCTTTTGACATCCCGTGGGATCCAGTCGGTAATGGCTCTAGTCCAGCGGTTGTCTCCAAATCGCATTACATGTCCAGCCCATCTGATTTTCGATGCCTTGGCAAACGAGACAGCATCCCCTGATTCTGGAATAGCGACGGAGGTCAGAACTCCGGATTCCTTCACTCACTAGAGTGAGACGTGATATTCCAAGCATAGCTCTTTCGATGCCTCTCTGGGAGACACCGAATAGCATTCTCATCCTGCTTCCGTAGGGCCCAGGTCTCTGAGGCGTATGTTAATGCAGGGAGAATGGTGGAGTCGAAGAGATGTGCCCGGAGCCGGAGGTTCTTTGTCCTTTTAGCTATTTCTTCAATGCCTTTCAAGGCATTCCATGCCGCTCTCTTCCTCCCGCGCAGCTCAGGTTTTAGGTCGCTCATCATGTTGACTTCTCGACCCAGGTACACATAACTGCTGCATTCAGAGATGTTTGTTCCATTGAGAGTGAATGGGGCCTCAGGAACTAGTTCATTTCTCATGAACATAGTTTTCTTTCAGATTCAGCTGTAGACCTATCTTTCCACATTCTCGGTCAAAGTCAGCCAGCATTTGTGCCGCTTGGCTAATGTTTGGTGTTATTAGAACGATGTCATCAGCGAAGCGGAGGTGGTGTAGTTGCCGACCATCTATCTTCACTCCCATTCCTTCCCATTCTAATTGTCTCATGATGTTCTCGAGGGTGGCACTGAAGAGTTTTGGTGAGATGGTATCACCCTGTCGAACCCCCTCTTTTGACATCAATGATCACTTCTTTGTAGAATGGTGAGATCCTGGTGGTGAATCCATAATACAGCTCACGAAGGATCTTGATGTATTGGGTTTGAACACCCTGTTTGGCTAGGGCTTCGATGACTGCTTCAGTCTCCACAGAATCAAAGGCTTTCTGTAAATCAATGAACGTGAGACAGAGCAGCATCTTGTACTCCCTACAAACCTCAATGAGCTTGGTTACTGTGTGGATATGGTCGATTGTGCTGAATCCTTTCCGGAAACCTGCTTGCTCGCATGGTTGTCCTTCATCTAGTGTTCTGCTAATCCTGCTCAGGATGACTTGTGTAAACAGCTTGTAGATGACAGACAACAGGCAGATGGGGCGATAGTTGCCAATGTCGTGAATGTCTCCCTTCTTGAACAGTAGAACTGTCCTGCTGGTTTTCCATTGGGAGGGCACCTTGCATTCAGACAGGTAGCGTGTGAAGAGCCGAGCTAGTGTATTGATGAGTACCGACGGCAGATTCTTCAGGTGTTCGGGTCTGACTTTGTCTGGGCCTGGTGCTGTTCCCTTCTTTACCGACGAGATGGCATGTCGGATTTCAGAAGGGAGAACGTTGGGAATGACATATCCATCCTGTGGAATTTGGTATGTGGGCAGGTGGATGTGGCTATCAAAGAGATTTGAGTAGAAGTCCTGGATAATCTTCTCCATTGCCTTTCTGGAAGATGTGATAGATCCATCAGGGAGTCGGAGGGCAGTCATCTTGGTCTTATAGTTGGCGAAGGACAGGCGGGGTGAGTGCGAATGCTTTTCCCGGCTTCTGCTGCATCTTCCAGTATTTCTGCTCTTCTGTCTTTGAGGTCTGCTCTTATCGCTTCTCTGCACCGCTTAGCAAGCTTGGACGTTAGCATTTGGTCTCCTGAGGCTCGCGCCTTGCCACGCTGGCGAATGAGCTCAAGAGTTTCTGAAGACAAGCGCCCTTTTTGTGTCTTTCTCTCTCTCGGCATTCTTCGCACAATCATGGAGGTGCTGAACCAGTCGGGTTGTATTCTTCATCGATGTCATCAATGATGGTATCTTCCCATGTTGCGCAATGGTGCCAAAGAGTTCCCAGTTGGTGGTCGCTCTGGGAGTTCTCTTCTTAAACTTTGCAGCCTTTTCTCCCCCTTTGCGGGAAGTAGAATTTTGCATGAAGGAGACGGTGGTCCAATCCTGTCTGGAATTTGGGGACGACAGCAACATCGGGTCAGACAAAACCGTCGATTGAAGATGATGTGGTCAATTTCATTGTGGAACTGTCCACCAGGAGATTCCCATGTCCAACGCTTCACTTCAGCCTTCTGAAACTGTGAGTTCCCATGAATGGTCTTGGTGGACATGATGAACTCAGATAGTCTCTCACCCTGTTCGCTCCATTCTAGGCCATGAGTCCCGATGTGGAGTTCTTCAGCCGATCTTCTCGGTCCTATCTTGGCATTAAAATCACCGACTATGATCTTGTAGAAGGTGTGATTTTTTTTTATAGAACTCCTCCAATTCCATGTAGAATTTCTCAATTTCATCTTCTTTGTATGTGGATGTTGGTGCATAGACAATGAAGATAGAAATTGCTGGCAGTGGGCCACATCTCCTCAAGTGTAATTGTCCTATTCGGTTTGTTAGGCATTCAAATGAATCAATGTTGACAGCCATGTTCGTGTTGACAAGGACACCAACGCCACCGACGCCCTTTTCGCCACATGTTCCAAGGAACAATTCTTCTCCGGTGTCAAATACAGCATGATGCGACTGATGCCTCCTTGTCTCAGTCAGACCAATGATGTCGCACTTGATCTTTTGCGCTTGCACCATCAGATCCTCAATATATGCTTCCAATGCCAGCGCACGTGCATTGAAAGTACAGACAGTCATTTTAGTCCTTCTTCGTTTTGGCAGCCTAGGACAGCCATGAAATTTTATCAGGCACTGCTTGTTTGCCTTTCTTATTGCTGCCGTATTAAGGGCTCTTTTGGGGTCAGGAAAATAAACATTTTTGTTACTGGATTTGGCATATCGAACACGTATGGGACAGCTTGCCAGGCTCTGCCATGCGGGTGCTATATTTTTATTACTTTGTGGGCTCTCTCAGAGGGGTGGGTAGAATATTTATGGTAATTTGGAGGTAAATTTATGGTAATTTGGAGGCCAGCGCAACGGGAAAGCTGGTTTCTGCTCTGCCGGGTGTACCTTGTGTCTTAGGCTCAAGCATTCCTGGGCTTGAAATACCTCTCCTCTGAAGGGCGGGTCTCTGCACGGCGGGTCCTTGTAGGCTGGGTTTCTGACAAGCTGGGCTGGAGACTGGATTAATCTGTGGGCTGGAGACTGGATTAATATGCTGGGGGAGATCTTATT